>JAQGBH010001587.1:0-31078 GCA_034698265.1 Sminthurinus aureus | reverse complement strand
GTTTTGTGGGTCCAAAAATGCCAAATACACCCCTGTACGATGCATAGTTTTTGAGTTGATGCCTCGGAAAGAGACAGAAACGTGAAATTTTCTCGTACAATGCCCCCTTAATTTATTTCGGCATCTTGTATTTTTTAAATAAATCGTTACTTAAGCATATGACACTTTCATCATTTAAGGAATGTTTGGAATTTGGAAAATAATACAAACATGGCATGTTGTTTGTAAAAGTGTGGTTGCGAGGCATGTAATTTTCCATTTAAGTCAGTTCTATTATTTTATTGAATCTCGTGATTCAATTTTTGTCCCGTTTGCTTTTGAAACCGTTTCAGTTGTATTTTTTAGCTTTCTGAGTGCAGTTTAATCTCATTTGGGTGCAAAATGATGCAGAAAAAATATAACAAACTCTGTTCACCCTGCTTTCCCTTTTTTTTGTATTTCTCGAGTCTCAAGTCTCTAGTCTCTAGTGTCCATCTTTCTCCAGTCCTCCATCGAATATCGAATTGGAAACTCGGGAAATAAATAAATTCCAATGTTTTCCCTCTTCTCAACATCTTATATTACATATTACCAGCTACCAGCTACCAGTGCCAGTATTGAGTGTTGAGTATGCATGTTGTATGTAATGTACAGTGGTTAAGCACATGTAACGTAATACGCATGTATATAAAATGAAATGGAATTTTAGAGAAGAGGCATGTGAATATGAATTATATAACATGCAATATGTAATATGTACAACATATCTAGTATTCAGTGTAAAACTGTAGATTGTACATGTGTATTGTAGAAGGCCAGGATGTCTGTTTTTCATGCGCATTCAAAGTCTTTATTACTTTGTGTAATGGGCTCAATTCTCAATGCTCGATGCTCATTGATGCTACATCACATCTCTCAACATTACCTGAGCTGTCTTTTTCATACTCCATACTCCATACTCCATCCTCCATACCTCACACAGCACAGGAATCCAGAATCTAGAATCCAGCCACCGCTTTTCACTTTTCCACAATCCACAATTCAAAATCCAGGATCTAGTACTGGAGATCCGCTTCAATTCTCCAGGTTTTTGCATTTCAGAGGCAAATCTATATATTTCATGTATAACTAAAAGCTAGAAGCATGTGTGTGAGTGTGGAGGTATAAATGGAGATGTATGCTTCAAATTTATACAGCAAGCAAGATGCAAAACCATGGCTAAATAAGAAATATATAGAAATTTGAAAAACACGTACAATGTACATTTGAAAATTTTTCAATTTTTTAAATTGATTCAGACTTTAACCTTGTGCATTATACATGTGTATGTTTGTGTGCGTTACATTTAAATTTAAAATATAAAATACAAAATACAAACAGACAGCGAACAGAGACACAAAAGACAAATAGACAGAGAACTGTAGATAGAAAACTAGTCAATAAGTTTATTTATCTATACCTATGCAATTTTGCTCAAAGCCCTTCCTTGTTCCTTGTCTTACTTTGCATAAGACGAGGCAAATGCAAAAAATAAATAAAAGGCGCATCTATATCTACAATCTGCATACATGTGCAGTGTGCACGTGTAGTATGTATAATGTATAGTATTTAATATGTAGCATGTGATCTTATGTCCTGCTTTAAAATGCCTTGAAGAATTTCTTCAAATTACATCATGTCTTCTACCTTCTACTACTTTCTTGTACGTTGTAAGTTGTACGTTCTACATTCTACAGTGTACAAACAATTTCCTAGGGTATTTTCATGCAAGTTAAACCAAGCAGAATGTCAAAGGGTAAAAAGTAAATAGTAAATAGCAAATAGCAAATAAACTAGGAGCCGCATGCCGGATAAATCTAAAATCTAACCTTGTTTATATCTTTTGTGTTTTGTGTGTTGTATTTTGAGCTCTTCTTGTTACATGCGTGCTTGCGGGTCCGTATACTTGGAAAATAAACTTGTTCCTTGTCTTTTTGTCTTTGTCTCTGTCATACAAAGCTATAATCTATAATCTATAGGAAAAGATTATCTTGTAGAAAAATTGGTTGCATTATTTATCATTGTATTGAAATCTGCTTTTGCACAAGAACAAGGACAGTAAAGAAAATTTTCAACGTCGAAAATTTGGGCATAGAACAAAAACAACGTAGCAGTACTTTGTAAAGACATGAGACAAATATAGCCGCCAAAAAGACATGCATACTTTTTCTACTTTTAAAATTGGGAGGCATCATAAAGATTTTTAGAATACAGATCATTTCATGGGAAAACTAGAATAATATATAATAATATAATATATCATATAGAGAGTTTCCCTACCCAGCAAAAATACTTTGTGGTCAATGTTTTGTTATATTTAAATGCAGTATAGTGTGATTATGACTGCAACTCAGTTAATACTTCTATAGACAAAAGACAAAGAAACAGACACACATCCAGATTCAGATTCAGACTCAGAAATGGAACTAGAAACTAGGACACGCAGGTGGGGTGTGTGTCTTACTCTCTTCCTTTTCTTTGTCTCTTGTTGAAAAAAGACAAAGCTGAGCTGAAATGGTGAAAGTGGAACAAAAGGTATGGAACATGGAAAATGGAAAATGGAGAATGGAGTTGAAATCTTCATGGAGTATTTCTTAATGCATAGAATATTTGAGATGTTCAAGTTTACATAGAACATGTAATATAAAATATAATGGAATCAACTTGAACTCTCAAAACTCTACTTTTCCATTCTTCATCCTTATGTGTATCTAGTATCTAGAATCTAGTTTCTACAGTTTTCTATGCAACTTGGAAACACGGAACATGGGACTTGGAACGTGGAACGGAAGAGGCAAAGTATCTATTTAAATTCCATCTAAGATGAAAATGTTTTTCAAGGTGAGTCAAATGTACATGAAAAGTTGGGAAAAGGGAGGAAACAGTTATGAGATGCAGTTGAAAGTTGAAATGCATACATAAGATATAACGTGTTCTGCAGCAATATGTCTCTGAGTTTTGAGCATGGAACACAATAAATTGACATTTTAGGCAACTGTTTGTATTGTATTTTGTACGCGATTACATGTCATTCAAATTACTTTTTTATCCTACAAATTTCTGAATGAATCCGGGTTCAGTGGATTCCATGACTATGACTTTTTACCAATTGACATTTTTATTTCCCGTACGAGTGTAGACTGTAGACAAATTTTTACTGGTCTCAAAATAAAAAGACAATGAAAAATATGTGAATTCACATTTGTGTAAATTTTAAATAACTCTACTAAATTTTGGAGGTTTTGTGTGAAGAAAAACAATATTATTTGAATTTTTATTTGCTTACATGTGTTTTTTAATTCAGACAACAAGTTCAATATTCATAAATGTTTTACAGCTTTTTTTTAGAACTTTCAAGTAAAATATTTAAACTTTAAAGTAGTAAATGTGCAGAACATAAAGAGTAAAGAATGAGTTGCGTCGAAACTCGAAAGTCGAATGTCTCGTTGTTTCTGTACAGTGTAGGGTCGGCTTCACTTTCATTGTCCAGCAAGACGCTGTTGTTCAGCTCGTATTAAATTTGCCAACCGTTCCATTCCCTGAAAAATTAGCAAATAAAAATCATAAAATCATTAGTTACTGTGAGAATTGAGCATTGATTAGTTGCTGATCCTTATGAGGAAAATAAAAAGCATTAGTGTGGCAAAAAATGAACATGTTTTTCCTCCGAGTCGAAATATCAGTATTTTCATGTCAATTATCAAGGGCAAATAGTAAAATAACACGAACGGTAATTTTTCACATATTAACAATATTATGAGCTGAACTAGCGCTCCTCATTAAAACCATGAAAGTGAAGTACAGTCACCTCGGCACTGACACTCGACATTCATATGTATGTGAAATAAATAGATGACTTGAGGTTAGCACTTAACACGTTTACGCAGTTTTCCTCCTACTTTCTTATGATACACTTTTCTATTTCAACTATAATACTGATTTAGATACAACATACAACACACATACAGATGTACAATGTGCATATAAAAATGTACAAATGTAAATAGTAAATACACTTATGAATTCAAACACATACGAGAGAGGACGTAAGCATTTACATTTGGAATGTGGACATTTGGTGTGTGCTCATTGAATGCTAATGAATTTATCCATATTAAAAGTATGGAATTGCTTTTGGATCCATATTCCGCAGTTCCAGTACACACAATGTACATTATATTCTGCTCGCTGTATGCACTAAGGAAGAGAGAAATTGCCAAGCAACAAGCAGCACGTTTTAGCTTTAAGCCGTCAATTCGTGAATCCGCACTTTTATGAGCACTCACTCGTAGCCTTTACTGTCTACTGTCTACTGTCTATCATATCATATTATTATTATTATTACCGAGAATACGAAACCTACTCAGTCCGTTTTCTCCAATTGATTTCATGTAAAAATGTATTAAAATCTAGAATGTCGACTGTACAGTAGATCGTAGACAGTGTATCGGGTTTCGTGTTTCGTGTACACATCAGTGACGCTGATAATATTTGTGTATTTTCCCATTCATTTGATATCATTTTACTGTATTTTATTTGATTGCCATTTAAATTTCTAGTGAGAAAACAGCAACTTATTTTCCCCTTTTAAAATAAATATTAAATCATCACTTGTGACTTCAGCCTTGTGACTTGAGACTTGAGACAGGAAGAATATCTCACCAGTTTGACGCTTGACAGAAGGCACAATGAACACGTAAGTCTAAACTTTATGTAAAAATATCCAATTTCCCTCATAATAATTTATAATTTAATTTTCACTGATAAATCCCAATCTGTAATCTCTGAATCGAGTTATCTATGTAAAATGCGGAATTTTTGGGTGAAAACAGCCAACCTTTGACTGGAATCTAGAATCTTGAATCTTGAATCTTGAATCTCGAGTCTTGAGATTTTAGTGAATAGAAAAGTTAATTAAATTTCAGATTTTGAATAAGACCGACGTCCGACCTTAAATGTATAGAATATAGACTATAGACGTTTCTGTAATCTGTATTCTACACTCAACACTCCAGATGGACGAAGAATTCCAAGAAATAAATGAAAAGGAAAAGAAATGTTTTTCAAACAAGAACAGTGTGTACGTATTGTGTATTATGTTTAATGTAAAATGTACAGTATACAGTATACAGGGTATAATACTCATACAGGGCAAAGGAAACAAGTCAAAGTGAAAGATACGAGTAAATTTATTCATTCCAGTTTCCAGTTATATACAATAATAAATAAAGTATGTAAAAATAAATAATAAACTAGCTTTTCATTCAATTCCCCACCGTCTATCGTTTATGTGTACATTATTCTACAAAATCAGAAGCAGAATCTGAATCAAATTCAGAACCAGAGCCAGAGCCACACACACGCCGAGCTTTGGCTTGTACAGTGTAGAAAGAGAGCCGAGTGTCAAGGCAAGGCAAGCAAAAAGGAAAAAAAACACGAGTGTAGTGTGTAGAGCAGTTTTGAATAAGAAAACTCTCTTGATACTCGGTACTCGGTACGCGGTACTCAAAGGAAAATGGTAAATGGAAAATGGGAGAGAAAAAGAAATGCTGAAGAAACGGAAAAGGAAAGCTAAAGAAAAAACTTGGTAGTACGTGCCAAATAAGTCAAATTCCAAGGACGAACATCTTTCTTACATGTAAAAGATTGCTTGCTCGATGTAAGTATCTAGATTCTACATTCTACATTCTACATCTATCTGTCAAATGCATAATACAAACTACAAACTACTGACTATGAATAAGACATATCCTTACCATTTAACTACGATTCATCTCTATTTATTCATATTTCACATATCTATTGTATACTGTATACAGTATACACGGCCCAATCACACTACACAATAGTCACGAGCAGTTGATAGCTGAATAGATAAATATTGAAAACGAATGCATGTACACATTTAAACAGTAGAAAAAGAGACAAGTACATTTCACTCATTCATTTGGAATTTTAAATCGTTAAATGGAAACTGTATATTCTGCACGATTTACAGGATTGAAAAATGAATTAGGAATCATTCAAGAATAATTGTGAATGAAAACTTTGAAACTTTGAACAAAACACGTAGAAAAGTGTGCAACTAAACTGTTTTTCACTATGTGAACCTGCACATCCTGACTCTATTGGTAGATTCTGGATTCTAGCTTCTAGCTTCTAGCTTCTAGGTTCTAGGTTCTGATGTAGCTGATACAAAAAGAATGGGTGTAAATATGTAAATCCATAAATACATGAAAGATAAAAGCCTTGAGCGACAGAGACAGAGACCGAATCAGAGACAGGAGATAATAGATGATGATGTGCATTAGTTATGCATCAAATTCATTCCCAATTTGCAATTCACAATTTGCACACTCGAAAATGGAAACTGGAAACAAGAAAACTCTTGTTTGTGGCCAAGTAACGAGACGGTACGGTAAATAGAAAATAGAAAATAGAATCCAAGTACATAGAAACGACACGCAGAAAATAGAAAATAGACGAATGAATACTCCTGTCACCCAAGAAATGAAGAATATAAATAACTTTCCGCTCTATTCTATTCCATTCTACTCTACTCTATTCTGCATTTGATGGGACATAAGTACAAAGTAAATACGTAAATACTGTACAGACTACAGACATTACCACAAACACAAATAGATTTACATTTGCAACTCAAAACTCAAAACTCAAACCTCAAGTCAAATCTGAACTTGTAAAAACTTTGTACGATGCATATTGAATATAACTGTACAGATATGATATTTTCCTACATCCTATATCCTATATCCTATATTATCTGAGTTTGAAAGACAAAAGATCACAAAGGCTGTTGACTGTCGAGTGTCGACTGTCTTTATTCATATGGGTTATTCACAAATGGAAAATGTATCAAGGAACTAAATATACTGATATGACACATGTGACATGACAAGGTTTACTACATTCTCTATTCACTGTAGACTATAGACTTTGTGATATTTCTCCTTTTATTTTCCTCTGTAACTTGCAACTTATTGACTACCGTGCCTTCAATTTCCCCTCTCTCTCGAGCTGTGTTTTGAGTGTTGGTTTGGTTTGGTTTGGGATAGAAATTGGAAAGATGTGAATGTGAATGCAAATATTACAATATTACAGTATTTCCATATTTCCATATTTCCATTTCCATATTCCAGCCCAGACTCCTGAACGGAAGTGAAATGAAATATTTTTCACTATCTGTATAAGAGATTTTTTCATCCTTTCTTTCTTTATTTTCCCCAGTCGACCCTTTTCTCTTATTTCTGTTTTCGGTTCCACATTCTATATTCTATATTCATTCACTGTTATTGTTATTGTTATTGTGTAAACTCGGGACTTGTGATAAAACTGTGTAAAGTGTAAATAGTAAGCTGTAGACTGTAGACAGTAGACACTGCAGAATTCACAGAAAACACACACGTCCAACACATAAATTACTGGAAGCTAGATACTAGCTAAACATACATAATATCGACAGATAAAGATTTTGATAGAGATTTTGTGTCAATTGGAAAGAATAAAGAATAAAATAAAGGTCTGTGCTAAAATATCAGCGTATACTTTATACTGTATAAAATATAATACTGAATACACTGTGGTTTCAATTTTGGTTTTCCCATCTCCTTGTATTTTCCTCTGCTTTGGTTTTCGCGTCACCCTCTTTCCTCTTTGGCAATATACTATCATTTTATTGTTGTCAGTTTCAGATGGTGCAAGTTGGACTACATATTTGATTAAGGAACAAGACTTCATCTTCATCTTGGTCTTGGTTTTATTTTTCGTGTTCCTTCCATGATTGCCGATTACCAAGAACAAGAACAAGAACGAGCACGAGAAGAGGAAGGAAAAGAGAATTGTCAACTGGAGATAAAAGAGGACAAATAAATAACAAATAACAAATTTAGAGGCGGAATTGGAAACGTCTCAAGACTCTTCACTCTAGACTCTAGATTCAAGACTCAATTTTCAAGTCTAAAAAGTGGAATTAAAAGGAAATTGTGATTGTGTATTGTGTATACGAGTGTTCAAATACGTACGTTTTATATTGCAGATAGACAGTAGACAGTGAATAGTGAATAGTGAATTTTTTACACAGATTCTAGATTCTAGACTCCAGATTCTCAATCTCTTTGAAAGTACTAATTATTACTGTGTAGAATTGTGTAGAAGGGATACGAACACGGATGTGAAGATGTTGTGGAGAGTGAGTGAGTACATAAGTTTGTCCATGGTGTTGATATTGTCCCAGTGGACAATATTGACCAACGGGAACGTCCTGCAAGTCGCCAATAAGGTTGGAGTGTTCCACGGAGAAGAAATATTTGCTTTATCATGTCCAGGAATTCTTCCCTCTTTTGACTCGGTGGTCTGGCTCCTCCATCAAGAAAATACTTTGGTCGGAGCTGGAGTCAACTACAATAAAGACAAGTATACATATCATCCGTCCAATGGAGATCTCGCTATTCGTGTAAGACTCTAAGACTCTTTACTCTTTACTCTTCACTATTCACTATTCATACCCTACAAGTTGTACCTAAGTACCTCTATCTGTATCTGTGTATATTATATAGCCTATGCGTATACTTTTATCCGCACAGATATAGCTGAATATATGTTGTAATCAACATTGATTTTCCCATTTCAAAGCCATTTCCTCCAAACTCCAAACTCCAAACTAACAACAAATACACACAAAACACCAACACAAACACAGCATCCAACTGGACTGGACTGACCTCCTTTTATTCTACTCGACCATCGGCCATCGACCATCGACCATCGTCCATGTCAAAACATGGCAAGAGAACATAAAAGAGTACACAACATTTATTATATTTACACAACACATACACTTTTCTACTGTGTATTTACAGATGCTCAATGCTCAATGCTCAATGCTCAATGCTCAATGCTCATACATATCAGTTGTATAGCTTAGAGCTTTTGAGCTTCCAGTCACATACAGGAAAATGTGACAGGAGTCCAGATAACAGAAATTCATCTCACGCTCTGTCGCTATACAGCATTTAGTTTTAGAGTTTAGAATTGAGAGAAAACCCGCACTTGTAGCTTCAACATATCATCCTCTCTCGCGTCCTTTCTCACTCTCCCATTACCTATCTCCATCCTCCGTCTCCTATTATTATTATCTGTATGTACTATGTACTATGTTCGCTTTCACCACAGATCTGTCTACTGCTATCGCTCATCTCTCATCGCCCATTCCTTTTCATTTGGACTAGGATTTAACTCCCAACAACCGTTCAACATTCTATCATACAACTTACATAATACAACTGGCCTGGCCCAGAGCATTCTAACTTCTGATCCTGATATTTGAGACAGCTCAGCCTCTGTCTGTGAATGCACAAGTGTGTGTATGGGAATTTTAATTCCGGTGAGAGTTGAGAGTTGAGAATTGAGAATTGAGAACCAGCTTAAAACTCATTTGATTTGTAGATTGCAGATTTGAGGCGACTTTAGACTATTTACATGAGACATCCAGCATCTAGGATCCAGGTCTGCACTGTTAGCTGTTAGGTCACTAGCACAACTGCTTCAACATCAGTTTTGAGTTTTGAGTTTTGAGTTTTGAGCTCTGAGCTCTGAGGATATCTTGCTACCTTTTAAATTAATTCAAATCCGAGTGTAAATTCCAAGGCTGACATCAAGTTCACAGGGAGGAGAAAGATTAGAAAACGACCCGTAATTACATTACAAGAGATTCTAAATTCCAAAGTTTCTCTAACAATTCACTCACTCTCTCTCGATGCATCTACTAGATATTAGATTCCAAATAGGTGTACTAATCGTACATGTACAAATTCAGCATTTAGTTATTAGTTGATCCAATTTTCAGCACATGTTGCAGGTTGTCTAGTCCAATTTCTATAATTTCTACTCTTCTACTCTTCTACGGTTTGATATCCATTCTGAAGCAAACTTTCTCTGCTTTCACTCCCACAACCTTATGAATGGTGATTAGTGATTAGCGAGGTAAAACACATCATTTGTTGATGGCTGTTGGAGGATTCTATTTTTATTTTATTTTACAGAGACTATCTGTAGATATGAGATATATTTGGCAAACTGGGAGTTGTAGTTTTATTTGTTTCGTCAAATTACGTATGAACTATGTATGAATTTGTCCAGAATCAAATGCAATACGAATTTGATACAAGATTTATAATTTCCTAATTCCCAAGTTGCGCAAAATTACAATGAATTTACAATTCACAAGCTCTTGACTATTTTGCTGGTTAAAACTCATAATATTATGGTAATTTAATAGGATTGTAATTTAAAAGTTATCCAATTAATTTCTTTGTGTTCCTCGATGGAATTTTAAATGACGTCCTTGGTTTGAAGATGATTTAATATTTTTGCACTATGTCCAATTTACATTGTAAGTAGTAGGATAAATGTGAATTTTTGTTGTTTTGATGCTGTTTTGATTTTTGATTTGACTCTTAACTCTTGACTCTTAAGGCAGGAAAAATTATAATTCATCTTATACGCTTGAATTTTATTTACTCGGCTCGAGCGTTTCTTTACGTCTTTTGCCTTTTGCCTTACTCATTCATACTTCTAGTAGTTTCACATGATTTGGTTTGCGTGTATCGCTGGCGTCAGCAAAATTTAGTATTACTCGTGGATAAACATCTACAATCTACAATCTACAAACTACATGTAGGATGTAGGCTTGTTTTATTTTACATGGCAAAAATAAATGGAGATGTAACAAGACATGAACACTGAACACTGAACACTGAACACAGTTCACAATTCCTTGACGCTATAAAATGCACAGTGCAAAATCATGCCGTCTCTTGGTTTAGAATTTTGGACTTGGGTTTAGTCCATTAAGTCTTTAGCAGTAGGAGTTACAACACTTTTAAATGTATGACATCATACATCTTGTCGATGAAAATTAGAGCTCTGAACAAAGTTTCACTGACGTCTGTATGATTTTGGCATGTGTGCTCAATGCTCAATGCTCAATACTCACTACTCAATATACAAACAAATATGCATCACAAATTGGTAGCAGCTCTTATTTTAGATTCGTACAAAATACAAAGACAAATACAAATACAAACAGTAAATCACTATACACTATACACATGTGCATATGTCTTGAATCTTGAACGTGAGGAACGTTGTAATAAATTTTGTTGCCAATTGTAAATTGTACATATGGCAATTAGTACGTGTGTCTAGTGTCTACAACGGACGACGGACAACGGACCATGATATATGTGATTTAGCAGTCTCATTTTGCAGACAGATTAACAACACGTGAGACACGGGACAAGTCAACGGTAAAGTGTACAGTGTACAGACTACAAATAGACTTTTATGACGTTGTCGTGTCTCGGAGTAATAATCAGGAGAAAATCAGGAGAAATTAGGAAAATTATCAAGATTTAAGATTACTAAAACTTATTGCTATTGTTGCTCGAGCTTTGAGTCTTGAGTTTAGAATTTGAGTCCAACAAGTAGCATTTACCCGTATTTCCAACTTGCAAAGCATGTTCAATGTTCAATGCTCAACATTTTAAATCTAAAGTATAAGCGTGTAACGTGTTGGCAGTAAAATAATATAAAATGTGCATTCCGTTATCCAGTATTCAGCATTCAGCCGCCTTTACACAGTACATGGATTATGGATAAAATAATAAGGGTTATTTTATATCATCTCTCTTATAAAATTGAACATAGACTTCATACACCATACACCATACATTATGCATTATGCATGTAGCAAAAATTATTATACTAAATAATAGGCCCGTCCAGCATAAATTTAACATTTCAGACACCAATAAAAAATAGTTGGTTGTAAAATGTAAATGGTAAATGGTAAAACTAACACCATCGGCGCCTTTAGCCTTTAGCCTTTTTAGGAATGAACTCTCAAGTCGAAAGTTGAAGCTCAAAGCTCAAAGCTCAAAGCTCGAGGCATGATAAAAACATTGGATAAACTCTTTGAATTTTCACTAATGCTCATGTAAACTCAAAACTCATGGTAAATATACAATATACAATACATGCACGACGCAAGACGTACGTAAAAATCATACATAGGGTAGACTTGGAAAGATCTTGTGAGTTCTGGGTTATGAGTTGCGAGTGAAAGTCACAAATTGAAATGAAAGTACATACTTGAAAAGGGAAAACACGAGTTATAAAAATGGGGAAAGAGGAAGGAGAAGGAGAAAATGCAAGTCTCGTTCACGTTTCATTCCTACATTATACATTATCTATGTCTAATGGATATAATATGTAATATCATATATATACACATGTATCTATATTGTATATTGGCTGAAGCATCTGTATGACCGTAATAATAATGGAGATAATGGTCATAATAAAATGATGGTCATGCTGTGTTCGGTATTGCTCTCCTTTGCGTGTGTGAACTGGATTGGATTGGAGATCCGCCTGCTCTGCTCTGGTATGGCTTGGTTTGGTTTGGTTGGAGTTTGGTAAACCTGTTGACAAGCACGAGGATCCAAAAGTAGTAACTTTTGTTGCTTTCCTATTTTCCATGTACAACGTACCTTACATGTACGCTGTTGGGAGTTTGGAGTTTGGAGTTTGGAGTACTGTAGATTGGAGATCGTAGATACAGTCAGTATTCGACTCACGCTACTGGAGTTTTGAGTTCTGAGCTCAGAGCCTCGAGATTTGGGAGTGTAGATTCCGGATTCTAGATTCTAGATTCGAGATCACATGTGATTCTGGATTCTGAATTCTGACCTTTTTTTTCAAGAGCAAAGGTGGTTCAGAGTTCAGTTGAGCTATCTACCGTAGATTCCCGTACAAAAGCACATGGTAGAAAATACACGAACCTCTTTACTCGTTACTCTTTACGTCCAAAAAAGTACAAGTATCTAGTACGGAATACGGAAGAAATATCAGTACAGACTATAGACTACAGACTACACATAAAAACTGGAAAAGTGAAAAATAATTTTCTAAACTCTAAATAGAATTTGAATTCCAAATTTTGAAAACATTGAACATGATTCTCGTGCTTATTTGGCCTACATTTCATATTTCGTATTGCATATTGTGTACTGTAGAAAAAGCCGTTAAAAATCAAGAGTGTCATAAAACTCGGTCTGATTTAATTGAAATATCTACGTCTACGTTTTGAGTTTTGATGCGTACGACGCAAGTGCGTATAATGTACAATGTACAATACATTCAAATGTATGCACATGAGTAATAAAAGAGTCCCAAAGGGCTGTAAAATAAAACAGGAAATTTACATTCAGGATTCTTAGTCTCATCCGTATTCTTATTCAGTGCTTAAATCCAAAGTCTTTTATCCTTTACCTTTTTTGGTATAAAATTCTCAAGATTCTCGATTCTCGATTCTTGATTCTCGATTAATGCATCCACAAAGTCTGTAGTAGGAACTTCCATCCTTGAAAGCGCATTATATAATTTGCATCGCACAGTATATACTGTACAGTGTAGTTAACAGTGTACAGAGAAAAATGATTCAAATCTTTCACTCCACAGTTTTCAAGATCCTTTCTGTAGAAGAATCTGAGGCTGAATATTGAATATTTTTGTACAATTTATGTACCGTGGACAGATACATCATACATCACATTCTACACTGCACACTCTACACACCTTTAAAAATCGAGGATCCAGGTTTTATGTATAGAATATAGATGTGTACACGTAAGGCAGCTCGACTGACTTGTGAGTTGACTAGCGCAGGTAGCAGAGGAGAAAGAAGGAGTGAGTGAGTGAGTGAGTGAGTGAGTGAGATGTTTATACTTTATACTTTATAAGTACAGATTATAAGAGGCATTTAAGAGATGGATCAATATAGTTAATCTATGACTCAAGAACATCCACTCTCTTCTTTCCGTTTTGGTTTCCATGCTACCTCACGATCTTCCTCTTCAGCACTGCATACTCTAGACTCTAAACTCAAGACTGGAGCTACTAGTTTCTAGTTCACTTTCCTGAACCTGGGAGTTGTGGTTCTAGTTTCTGAGACTTTCTCATCGTAAAGCATCTCTCATCTCTGCTTAGATATTTCTGCATGTGATATCTTTTTTCCGCCTCACGTCATTCCCTGCAATGCCACGCCACAAAATACTACCTCGATATTTCTACTTTCTACTCCTCTTTGTCTACTTCTACTCACTACTCACTACTCACATGCATCATAGAACGTAGATTGTAGATTGTAGATACCTCAAGCCTCGCATCTTGTATCCGACTTTATTACTTAAATACAGCGGGAGGAAGAAAAGACATATAGATTCTCAAGCACTACTTTTATACCCTCAGACACGGTCCTCGTTCTCTAGGCTTTATTTATATAGTGGTGAGTGGTGAGCAAAGTGCTGAATATTTGCAGGCAGGCAAACAGAAGATCCTAAGACGATGCTCAAGATATGTACATGTCTAATGTCTAGTTGTAATATAAAGGATAAATATGAGGATGTATGATAAATAATGATATATCTATCTATTCTTCTTTGTCTATCAGCATCAGCATCGGGATCGGTATCGGGTGACTTAGTTTTGTTGGGATAAAACATTGATTTTGCTCATGGTGTGCTGATACAGACGAGAGAAACGGGAAATTCCATGCACGAATATTGTTCATTGAAATCTATGTATTTATCACAGCTCACAGCTCTCAGTTTGACTGCAGATTCGGAAATTCGGAAGACAGGAGAACACAGTAATTTTGTGCCTCATCCGAATCTATCTATTTTACCACACACATGCACATTACACATAGATGTAGGATGTTGGATGTTGGATGTAGATGTGCATTGCACATTGATAGTTGGAGTCACACATTCAACTTGAAAAAGTACAAGTATCATACAAAATGCAAGTAACTTGTTCATCTCTCTCTTTCTCTTTCTTCTTCTTCGTTCTTCGGCTTTCTTCGTCTTTCTCTGTCTCCATGAGTGTGATGTAAATGATAAATGATGACTCTGGAATAATGCTTTCTCGTAAAATATATTCTTCGTGTCCTTGATTCCCTCAACTTTACAACATCCTTTCCTACAGCCGTCAAGAAAAGTTTCTCTCCTTACTTTTCCAACTTGTAACTTGGAGCTTGGAGCTTCAAGCTTCAAGTTCCAAACACACACACAAACATATCATATCACATCATATTCAAGATCCTAGATCCAAGCATTTGTGCACCGTGCATAAGACTATCTCCGATCTCCGTTCTTTAAGACACTTGGAGAATCATAAAAGTTTGTCCTCGCTCGCTCTTCCTTCCACATCTCGTTCTTTGTCCTTATTCCGTATCTAGTATCTATACAGTATACAGATTATCCATACCTTTCTTTTTGTATCATTATGTCATATGCCCATTTCTCTCGAGTAGGAAAACATTCTAGATTCTAGATTCTAGATTCTAGATTCTGAGCTCTGGGCTTTGGATTTAGGAGTTTGGATTTTGTGCTCTAATTTCTAAATCCAAAATCCAAATCCAAATCCGAATCAGACTTGAAAAAGGGAAAGAAATGTGAATAGGGTTAAATAAGCGACAAGCGACAACTTATCTTGCTCACTTGCCCATTGTCACCATCACCATCCTGAAAATCCTACACTCTAAACTCTAAATTCTACATCCTACATTCTAAATGTTTGTACAAGGAAAAAAGTACGGAGAAAGTATAGAGAACAGAGACGTGACAAAAAGGAAGAATTAATATTAATCTTCATCAATCTGTATAGTTCACAAATTGTTCCAGGGGAAAAACCCCTGGTTCAAAAAAGTTGCGACGAGTCAGATGGAGAATGGAGATGGGAAACTAAGACGCAGAAAGAGAAAATGAAATTAATTTAGTTATGATACTAATTAGAGGTTTGGAGTTTGGATATGATAAAATGAGAAATTGTGACACTCTGACACACGGCCGGTGCGGTGTGGTAGAAAATAAATAGAAAAACTGTTTAACTATTTTAAAGAAATCAGGAAATGAAATAACTCGTTTAATCTCATCTTCTTGATCCTCCGCGCTTGATAAAATGGGTGCGTTTGGAGTTTTGAGACTTTAGAATTGAGGATGAAGTAGAGAAAAGAGTGTGTTAAGCGTTGACTTTGACATTGAGTGTTTGGAGTTATGATTCCAGATTCCAGCCTACTTAAATGTATTCCCATGAAATGGCTAATCTAATAATATCCGCTATACGCTATCCAGTTTCCAGGATTTTGGTCCTGAATCTGGTTATGAATCTACTTAAGCACCACTGAAACAAAGGAAAATAGAGAGACAGGAATAGTATGGAGTATAGAGTATGGATAATACGGACTTTACACACTACAAACTTCACACATTAAGAATTTGCACATGAGAGAATGTACAATGTGCATGTATCTAGTGTCTAGTATCTAGTATGTACGGTATGTGTAATGTGTTTTGTGTAAGTGGTTGATGGGTGAAGTGATTTAATGAAGACTCAGTTTTCACTTTCCACCAACCAAATTAGATTCAAGTATGCAAAGTGATAGCTTTTATGTATACTCAGATGCACACGGATATGGACATGGAACTGGCTGCACACTGCATACAGTGCAACCTTTTCCTCCTGTCTTTTGTCATACTTGAGAGTAGTACGCAGTGTATAGAATGTATTGGGAGCAGAGCGTAGAGAGTAGAGAGTAGAAAGTAGAGAATGTCAGTAACAATTAAAGAGTTTGGCGACTGCCTCTGCTTTGCGCGTTGTGCTTTGTGCTTTGGGCAAGAGGAAAACAATTAGCGAGACAGCCAGGCCGTGGTAACCGTTAAGGAGCTAGGAAAGTTATACAAGAGTTACACTTTCGCTTTATCTAGGGTCTAGAGTCTAGAGTCTAGAGTCTAGTGTATCAAGTTTAGATTCTCAAGCACACATTCAATACTCACTAATACACTACCCTCTTCCATGGATTCTACTTTCTACTTTCTATGTACATGTGTGTAATGTGTAATGGGTAATGTGTGAGCTGGCAATTAAAGGAGAATAAGTTGTGCTCCACTGTTTTGTCACCCATGTCCCATTATCCCATTATAGTCACACCATCACACCATTCTTGAGCCATCCTCCAGCCTATATCTTCCTCCTCTTCCTTCATGCATCATGCACTACACAGTACACAGTACACACATGCACAAGGTACAATGTACAATGTACAGTGTACATGGATGCATATTGCATATGTATGGACATGATGTGTGTGTTTAAGGAAAAAGTTTCAAGATAAATGATGATGATGAGGACGGCCATGCTGATGTTCAAAAATGTAAGGATATGTTATGTGTTGTTATAAAGCTGGTGGAGGAAAATGTGAGGAGAAAGTTATTCACACACATATACACACAAACACCAACACCAATACCAACAGCTTCCTCCCAGTTTGAGAGATGTAGAATGTAGGTGGGAAAATTGCGTGAACGTGCGTGATACAACTATTGTCTATCGTACTTTGAGGAAATGACGACCTCAAAAAGGGAAGGAAGAAAGTCTCTACTACAAATGGAATGATGGTTTCCACGTCTTCCGACTTCCACAACTCATTTCGATACTCGATATGGATACGAATGTTGAACGGAGAATGGGCTCAAGTCTCAAGTCTCGAGTTTCAACCAAAACAATAATAATAATACAACTTGCAATAGGAAAAGCAACAGAAATGGAGACAGGGACACAAAATGCATAAAACATAAAGGAGCTTCTATTAGTAAATTGGAGATGAGCTTGTGTCACGACCACGATCGGAATTATAAGCCTCATAGCCTGAGCATCTTCGACAGCATCGACAGCATCGACAGCATCGTCATCGTCATCGTGATTCAGAGCATGGCAATGGCATGGATTTTTGAGGGAAAGAGAAAGTGATTCAAGAGAAAGGTTTGAGTTGTAATTCTAATCTAATATGATATAAAATGCCTGTGTTTTTTACAGAACTTGGACTACAAGGATTCGGGGATATATCGTTGCATCGTTACATATGGAGAAGGCGACAAGGCGATCGACGAGCTGAGACGAGAGACCAAAGCAGTAGAACTCCTTGTGAACCAACCATATCAAAATCTATGGGAAGAGGAGTACAAGGCAAGTTGAATTATTGGTTTCGCTTTCACTTTCTCCACTTTCTCCTCTTTCTATTGGCTATAGGTATAAGTACTTTCTCCTTTTCTTCTGTTCCCCTTCCTCTCCTTTCATAAACCGTTTCCTGTCCCCAAGAAAGAAAATACTATGTACTATGTACGTACAAATTTAGCGAGGGCTGTCTTAATTCTCCATTCTACATGCTACATTTTATTTGTGTAGTTTGCACTTCCTTATTTAATTCAGAGCTCCTTTGTTTACTCTACGATTTATGTATGCATTTTACATACAGGAAGGGAAACTGTAGGATTTCTCAATTCTCAATCCTCAAACCATAGTAATATCCACTATTACCATCAGTATCAGTACCAGTATCAAAGCATTAGTATAACTCTTTTTGTCTCTCATCTCTTGTGTTTTTTCTCCCAGAGCTCCAACGTTGTGACTAGATACGTATTTGTCTAGTGTCTTGTGCTTGGTTTCTAGTGTATAAATTTATATGGAGAAGAGGAAAAACGAAGGAAAGAAGTATTCCCTTGGCACGCTTATTACTCACTCTGATGTGACGTTGAGATGTAGATTTAGATAACTGCCTCTGCTTTTCCCTTAGCCGTAGCCGTAGTTTTAGCTTAAGTTTGAGTTTGGATTCTGCAAGCTCTTGAAGATAAAACTGCTTGTAAAAAATGCGTGTGTGTACAATGTACATTTCAGATTAGACTTTGTTCTCTTAATCCTGATCGCTATCTAATTCACATAAAATCCAGTGTATAATTCCTACCATGTGCATTGTGTATTGTGTATTATACATTGTACATGACACATATTTGAGATAATAAACAAGTCTGATATCATTTATACATGTTTCTTTTCTTAGTGTCTTGAGCCCAATGCTCAATGCTCAATGCTCAAGATAAAAAAGCCAGAGCTATCTATGTACATACAAAAAGTAAAATATTACGAGAAGCTCCAGGATTTATTATTACACATGCAGAGAACAACAACAAAGAGCAGAAAAGAAGAATAAGTAATATTTTAGTTGATGCTTTTATGATAAATGATACTTGTTAAATTTTAGTTTGTGTATCAACTTTTAGAAAGAGGCGGAAATGAAAAGCAAAAAATTGGGTGAAAACTTGCTCTTTCCTCTGGCTAGACAAATGTTTTCATCACAGTTTGGTTCATAATGAATTTCCTCAGACCCTTCTTTAAGCCTGGAGGTTTAATCTCTCTCTAAATTCTAGTAATAAAAAAATCCTATCCTCAAGCTCTAAAAAGTGCCAGTCCAGTTCCAATATTACGGTTTTGGCTCGCTGATTCACAAAACTAGCCAAACTATTAACAATGAACTATGAATTATGAATTATGAATTATGAATCATGCACTAGAAAGTTTTTGGAACTAAAATGAATTACTCTTGGATCTTGGGTCTTGGATTTTTTGCAACTGTAGGCTGTAGGAAATATTGATCTGGAAATGGTGCAAAATTTATACATTAAGGAATTAAAGATCATGAGCTAGATGTCTCACTGGAGATTAAAATGATATTTGTTCTTTTCCCTGTAGAATGTAGAATGTAGAATGTACAGTGTATACTGAAGAGTGAAGAGTGAAGAGCTTAACTAACACGAGTGAGTTGATAGTTGATAAAAATAATGGAGTGTATGGGTGACGCTAATTAAAATAATTAGGGATTTGAGTGATATGACTAATTGTAAACCAGACATGATTATTTACATTCTCCATACTCAATGCTCAGTGGTTTAAATTTTATGTTTAATACGATACAATGTAAACAGTAGACAGTAGACTGTAGACCGAGCAATGAAATTCAACTGATTTAATTTGCTACTTTCGGTTTAAATAGAGAATGGAGAATAGAGAGTAGAATGTTATGGAATGTGCAGAGCTCAAAGCGCACAGTTCACAGTGCACAGATTAAAGATTGCAAATATAGGCGGATTAATACAGTGAGAATTGAGCACTGTTCACTGTTCACTGTGAAAAATGGGATGAAAGAAAGGCATGGGTTTGAAAGTTGAAATGGAACCTGAACATTGAACAAGAGTGTGAGATTTATCTCTCGGGTTTTTGATTCAATGTGAATGGAGAATGGAGAACGGAATAGAATTGATGCGCCAAGTTTCTCTCTGGTTCTAGTTCTAGTTCTGGTTTCCTTTTTCTCTCTTTCTCTTTTCCATCTCGAGTCTTGAGTTAGTAGTAAAGCGTTACCCTCATTTCAGATTGGTTTGGTTTGGTTTGGTTGCTGGTTGCTCGTTGTTGGTTGTGGACAGACAGGCGTATAATACATTCATCGATTTACACACCTTGCTCCAAACTCCAAACTCCAAACTCTATACTCCAAACCAAACCTCGCTACCTTTTGTATTTTGTACACCTTTCACTGTTCATACACAGTGCAATCTACGTATACTTTATTACTCTCTCTATGACTGCCTGTAGAATTTATATTCTAGATTCTAGATTCTAGATTCTAGATTCTAGAGTGTAGACATTAGAATTGATCGCAAGTGCACACACTACAGAGTACATAGTCTGTCTTGATAGTAGTAAAAGTTGTACACTGTACATTGTAGATACTAGATACTAGACACTAGACACTGGGGAGAGTTAGAAGGTAGGAGGTAGGAGTAAGAGGTAACAGGTAACACGCTGTAAACTCATGAAAATATTCCAAGTGTAAATTTCACCCAGAGTGGGTTTATAAGTAATATTGTCTACTACCTCTCTACCTACAATGTTCAATGTTCAATGCTCAATGTAGAATGTAGAATGTACGTTGTACGTTGTACGTATTGGATTTGGTGTAACGGTGTATCAAGTATGAGCAAAACGAATTTCAATTCTAATTCGTCCTTTGAGCATGCACGATGAACAGTGAGCAGGGAGCATTGAACAATGAGCAATGAGAAATGTAGGATGAAGGAGTAATAACTATAACTTGTTTCTTTATAACTCTAAAATCGGCCGTGCGCCTTATAAATTTGTGCTCATCTACCTCTATTTTCTCCACGTATAAATTAAATGGGGAAAACAAATGTAGGCTTTTTATTCTGCATCCCAGATTCTGGATTCTAGATTCTGGAAAACTACCACATTACATATTACCTATTACATATGCTGTGCTGCCTTGTGCTGTGCCGATAGGCTGGTGAAGATTGTCTAAACTCTATAATGGGAATTGAATTACCAGCTAATATGTAAAATATGTAGATTTCCATATGTGGATGCAGAGAAAATTGAGTGTAAAAACAATGAGAAAAACTGAAATAATCAAAATGAAAATGGAAAGGAAATGGAGACAAGTCTCTCGAGTCTAAATTCTAGAGTCTAGAATCTAGAATCTAGAATCTAGAATCTAGAGCACACATAAAGACACAAAGTATTATAGTGAGAATACAAATAGTATATTTGGAGTTTGTGTACACTGTGTAGTTTGCAAACCCAATTGAAAATTGACTATTCAGAATTCAAAACGAGGCGATGAAAAAAAAACACACTCAAAAAGCATGTATGATGATTTTCTTTTGAATTGAAAATGGAAAATGGAAAATGTATTCAAATATTCAAATGTGAATTTCAAATGTATACATTTGAGAAAAAAATACACAGCTCTGGCTCCCATTTAAAATCATTTAAGACTGCAGAATAAATGAAACTTGGGCTGAAAAAGGAAAATCACCAAAACTTGTAAAAACGCCCATCGTCTACACTATTACATAAATTTGACCCTGATTTACCTTTCATCACACTCAAACTCAAAAGAGTACAAAATAGACAGCACAAAGGCAACAAAATGATAAGGATAATATTCTATATGTATCTTTTTAATCTTAGTAAACGTCTATATAAACAAACTAAAATGTTGACTGAGAAGAGGAGAAAAAAACTGAATCTGAGATAATCAACTTGAGAGACTTGAGAGAGAGAAATGACGAGAGTTAAAATGATCCTTGCTCAGTTTTTATGTAGATTTTTTATGATTATCTCACTAAAATTGCTTGCTTGATTAACCTTATTATCCCAAATTCCGAATCCCAAATTCCAAATTCTAGATTTTAGACTAATCCAGTAATTTATGCAACAATGATTCTCTTGTTAAAATGGACGAGGATTCTGACTCTGATCCTAAATTTCTACTTTTACTGCCTTTTCTCTTTGGGAATCAAAATTCACTCAAAACTCAAAGCTCAGTACTCGTATGTATGATAGTTTGAATTTCGAAGAAATAGTAATCAGTGTAAATGTGATACTTTTTTCAGAGTAATATGATTCGTGGATTAGTAGCAGCAGCCGTTGCAACGACTCTAGTTACACTCTCTTGTACAATCTACAAATACCGGTATAAGGAGGGCAAATTCTTGGGTATGTCTTGTACATTTAAATTTCAACAGATTTTTGCACATTTCTTCTTTTTCTTCTTTTACTCATACCATTTACGATTTAAAATCCCATCTCCATCTGTATATGGTATATTATTCGTATATTTCTTATTTTCTTTGTAGTTGGATATTCGGAAGAGCTTCAGCTTGTAAACAGTGGCCTTGATAATCTCGGAATGGATATTGAACAGTCTAGAAAAGGTCGGACAGCGAGACGAGGAAGCTCTTCTGTTTCATCTATAATCGGGATAGAACCGCTACCTACAATCACCCTTGCTACAGCTATATCCGCTCCAACTTCAACTTCAACTCCAACTTCTAACATCAATCCTCCTGCTACAACTGCTACCGTTCACATTTCTCACATTTAAAAAGCAGAATAGTGTACCATCTTTGTTTTTCTTGTTACTATTAGTATTTTTCAAATAATATACCATAGAATGTACAATTACATTACACAGTATTACATATTATCGATTTTAGTTTGTAGTTTGTAAATACCCTACCATAAAAAACCTTAATATTCAATATCAAACATAAAACATAAAACTTGATGTAACAATTATTGTACATGGACAACAAAGGAATGAATGATTGAAATTTAAGTAAAATTATTACACGTGAAGTCTTGAAGCCAGTATTAATTTTTATGTAATTCCGCCTTCATTTACATGTAAATAATAAATAGTAAATGGTAAATGGCAAAAATTTTATCCAGAGAACACAGACATGTCTAATGACTGTTAGTATTGGCAAGTAGCTGTGAAATTCTAATGTTTATTCCTGTTCTGTTTGGATATTGGATATTAGATATTGGACATGGTATGGAAAACTACGACTACGACTACGACCAAATAATATTCAAGATTCAGGATTCATCCACTCTTAAAATTAACAACCAGGTACAAGGTACAAGTGCACAATACATACATATATAATAATATATAAGGATATGATGTCAGTATATGAACAAAAATAACAAGTGTAGAATTTTGAGCAGACGTTATAGTTTGTAATTTATACATGAACGTAAAAGTGTATTTTGAACGACTGGCGAATCCGAATACAAATGGGAGTCCTCTCTTTCCTTTTGTTTATTCCAAAAAGTATGCAAAGTTTAAAAGAAAAACCAATGAAAGCAAATAGACGATTTCCTCTTTCGCCCTTTCATACCTTTCTTCATTGTACATGATGCATAGATGTATTCTGTTCTTGCCCTGTTCATTCATTCGTGTTTCGTCTCTTTTTCATTTGATCTTTAGTCTATCTACAATCTACATTCTGTATTCTGTATTATGCCTTTTCCTTCGTCTGCATACCTGCAGAAAACAAAACAGAGAACCGAAAATAGAGTGTATCAGGTAAAAGTTCAGAGTACAGAGTATAGAGTATACAAGTTACAGCACAAAAACGGTACAGATGGATCATGTTGATGAGGAATTTTCTGAAAAGGACAAGCACAAGAACAACCTGAAGCAGGACCAAAAACAGAAGACTACCAGAACCAGAAACTAAAACGGGTTGCAGAATAAAGTGTGTGTATCAAGTAATAAGTAGAAACTCGAAACTAGAAAGGACTAGTAAGAAAAGCGAAACTTTTTTCTTGAAACTATAAAAAATGTTGCAAAAATATAAACTGGCTTTTTGCGCATCCAGAATCCAAAACTCCGAACCATATAATATAAAACGAGGCACATAGTTTGTACAGACATTTTTGTAGGTTGTAGGTTGTAGACTGTAAATTTTGTACAGTAAACACCGTTGTAGAGAATGTAGAGATACATGCCTAAAATTCTGTACATTCATCATCATCATTGCACACATGCTGCATGCAAGATGTTTCCATTTTACATGATTATATTATCATGTTTCTTCCTAACACTCTCCTCTGACTAAAACTATCTATATTCTATGAAGCGTCGACATATCCTCTTACTCACGGAAATATCTGCAAAGATACTCTCGTTTTTCTTGTGTAAACTAAAAAAAAAACTTTGCAAGACGGATATTTCCTCTGGGTGTTTCCATCAACTTTCAAAAATACGCCAATAAAACACACCTAATTTCCATACCATGTACAATGTACAATATTCATTGTTCATTGTTTATGTGTAGAGAGCAGAGAGTAAAGAGAACAAGTCTTATTCAAGGAACTCCGAAATCAGAAACTCATGAGTAAAATATGATAATTATGTACTCTAAATTTTACATGTATGGAAAATCTTCTTTCTTCTATCTTCTAGACTTTTAGTGAATGTTGAAACACGTAAAAAATCATATTTTAATCATTTGATTCTATTGATCTGAATTCATTTCACTTTTCGTACAAAACCCTGTGTACTGTGTATTGTGTATATATGTATCAGTAAAAGACTACAGTAGTGTACAGTGTACAATGTGCAATTCACTACAAGTTATATAATAAAAGGACATTGTATTTATGAGTTCACTTAACAACTAACTACAAACTAGGTACAAACTACTAGTACAAGTGTACACATTTCTACAGATGCATTTAAGTTTGCTACGACAAAAAAGACAAAGGACAAGCACAAAGAAGGAAAGAGGGGAAAAACTTTATCGTTTCCTTTCCACTAAACTTTCTTCGGAAACACAAGTGTCTACTCCTTCCTCTTCCCCCTTTCTTCTCAAGGACTAAAAAACTAACCTCCCATTTCCATTGCAATTGCAATTTCCATTTCCATGTCCACTCTCAATTCATTCTTCCCTTCCTCCACCTACAAACCAAACCAAACCAAACCAAACTGAGCTGAGCCAGACAGCAAACAATAGAACACAAAATCTAAGAGAAGAATAAAACCAGCAAGTGAGATAGATACTAAATACAAGTAGTTATTCACTGCCCACAGTCCACAGTCCATAGTCTATACAATTGTCGTGTAAGCGGAAACCATGTCCCTACTAGATGAAAACTACTACCAACTCCTTGTATTTTACATTGTACATTGAACAATTCTTGCATTAGACGGGAACAAAATGGAAACAGCTAGAAAATAAAAATTTGTCCACTTTCTCTCTATTTAAATCCACACAAATCTAATGCCAATTTTCTTTTGTATAGTGTCCACTGTCCTACAACCTACAACCTACAACCAACAAATAGGCTCAAGACACAAGTAGATAAATTGCCGAGTATGAAGAGTTGACCGTGGAGAATGGAGAGTCTCTACAAGAAGAAAGAAAGCACGTTTTTAGGAAACAAATAATCAGCAGTAGAAAATGGAGGGACAAGACAACACAAGACACAAGACAAGAACAAGCATTTTCTACATTCCCCTTTGACGTTGGCCTTGTCTTAGTTGTCGTTTTCATTGCTTGTGTTTTTGTTGTTGTTGCTCCTGGTATTCCAACCACAACAATATTATCTCCTTTCCAACTTTCATTTCTCGCTGCTTGGAAGAATAGGACTAGAAAGTGGAAAGTGGAAAGTGAAAAGGTATTAAATTCGCTTCAAGTACCTACCTCCAACACTACTACATATCTACAGTCGACATTCTACATACAATTGTAAAGTTACAAGTTCAACTCGGTGCCTATACTCACAATACACTCTACACGCTATACTCTATAGTGTATACCTTGGATTTCAGCATATTTCACACATACATGGACAAATAAATATAAATTGTGGACTGATAAACTCGTTTTCCATTTCTCTCTCTCACGGTGTCTCTGTATTTCTCTTTGTCCTTTTAAATTAATCAATAAAGTCCAGCGCTAGCCTTTACTGTTTACTACAGTCCTTTATTTTATTTGTCTGCAGTCCGTATTCTGTATAATATTTAATAAACACTGCATACTATACATTGAAACTCCAAGTATGTGCAACGTACATAATAAATACTACAGCCTGTAGACTGTATACTGTACTCTTATAAACTGTTCTGCCTATGTTATGGTAGGTATTTGTAAATATCAGCAGTTTTACATTGCACACTGTCCAATTTCAGCTAAAAGGTGGCCAAAATTCAATTTTCTCGACCCTTCTTTTCGGATTTTTAAGGGTTTGGTTAAACAGTAGACATCCTGGAGACTCCAAAACCAAAATGTGGCTGAATTTCATCAGCAGCATCCATCATTTTTTTAATCCCAAAGTTGGAGGCATAAAATGTTTACAATGCTTTTCTTATGGGATTTACAAATTGGACTGCCACTAAAAGGCATTAAGAGGCATTAAGTTGGCCTTGCACTTGGTGATAGAGAATTTTATTGCGCATCCGCTGCATGTGGTCTCATCTTGCCCAATTGTGCCCCCAGTGACGCAATCACTCAAAAGAGACAAAAATTGGCTCAAAAGTTGAGTTATTTACAATTTTTATGGTGATTTGCTAACTGCTCGTCGAAATTCAATGAAACCTACACCAATCGATAGATTTCAACGTGCTGAATCTGATGGTGTTAGTTATTTTGCTGTTCAGGCCTTCAAAAGGGACAAAAATAAAAAAAACAAAACAACTTTAGTTTAAAAATATTTTTTAAAACAACAAACGGCGTCGAAACTTCACAATTTTTCAATAAAAAACTGATCCGAAAAAACCAAATTTTCGGATCGGAAAATGTGTTTGGGTAAAAATGGTGACGATATTCGGAATCAGCGTATTTTTGTACCTATATGGACACAGTTTTGTAATTTTGGCCACCTGAATCCGGAAATTGGCCAGTGTGCATTGTACCCTTTCTCCACTGTTTATTTATTCATTTACTTTTGTCTTTTCCCTTGCACTTTAAAAGTCGGCCTTTTCTTATACGTGTTACTGATATTCGATGTTTGATTTTGATATTCCATCAACTTTATTTTCCTCCTCAGATTTTAATTATGCATGACCATTGACCAGTGACAATGCAGTTCCACGTTCTACTTCAACAGTATTTTCTACCAAGGAACCATAATAATAATACTAATCATTGAGTAAATGGTAACAAAGAACAAGAAGTTGATTTTATTGTTTTTGTGCATGTTGGAATATTGAGGGCTTTGAATTTGGAATTTTATATCGAGATTCCAATTCAGATAGTTGGGTGTTGGGTGTTGGATGTGGATGGTAAATGGTGAAAACTTGGGAGTTTGGTTTTCAGCTTTGGTCTTTTGTATTCCGCCGCTGTGCGTCCTGCATTGTGTTGTACATTCAACGTGGTGGTGTCAAGTAGGAAGAAGCGTATTGTTTTTTATCAGTCCAGTGTGTAGATTTAGAGCTCTTTATTACTGGATATTAAAGAGGTCCAAAAGACTGCACAATCGGGACTCGAGAGAGAGAGAGAGAGGTTGGACAGTCAAAGAGGAGTAAATGAGATCGTGACAGGAAGAGAGAAGAACAAGATGGACGAATAGAATACAATCACGAGTACAACTACCTAACTGCAGAGTTTTCATGTTCGGTAGCGGACAGACACAACTGCCGCTGATACAATGTTCTATCCTGTGCGTTGTAGGTTCTAGGTTGTAGTTTGTAGGTACACCGGATAATCGGTGGTACTGGTACAGTTGGCAACTACACAGAATATACAATGTACATGTGTGAATACCGGTAGTCTGTAGTCTGTAGTGTAAGTGAGTGAAAACAGACTCTCAGAGATACAGGGAGACAGCGGACGAAGGAAAAGGATTGGTTGGCTAATTTAACACTCCCGAGCGAGAACAGTTTCATTACGAGTCATTTGTATTAACATGGAAAGAAAAGTCAGTAGTCAGTAGCAGTAAACAGGGATCAAACACCAATTCACCAAGTCTGCTCCTACTCCTACTCCATGCACAACGGAGAGGTGAGTATTAAGAAATGGGATTTTACGAGAATTTTATGGAATTACACTCCAATACTTTTTACATATAACATATAAATCTCATCATAAAAATAAAACATGATGGTTTTTTTAATGACTCACCCGATGCGTAGGATATCCGATACAAAAATAAGTGTGTTTAGTATTTATATTCTATACTCTACACGCCATAGTACAAATACAATAGTCGGGTACTTAAATGATCTGGTATGGAAATTAAACTTGTCAATTACAAAGGTAGATTCTTCCGTTTTCCATTTATTTTGAAGATCATTAGGCTGTTTGATCGTTACACGAGGACAGAGGAAACAGGATTTTGCAGACTGTAGACTGTAGATTGTAGATGGTAGAGAGTAAAGAGTAAAGAGTAGAGAGTAGGGAGTAGGGAGGAAGTTGACACGAATAAATGGTACAGTACAAGACGTATGTTTGTAGTTGTAGTTTGTGTGTTGTACGTGTAGAGTGTACAAATATTGTAGTGTTGTGTGGAGGAGAAAAGAGGAGGATGATTTGATAACAGTGGAGGATTCATAAGCGCAAAATAAATAAATAAATGAGCACATTACCGTACGTAATGAGGTTTACAAGATGATTATACTCCAGAGTCAAATAATTTTTGCCAACTTCCAACCTGCAAAAAATCATCCGAGCTCATCTGACTTCAGCTACTCAGCTACAGACTACATACTACACGCATAGATACATGTAAAATGTATATCTTACATCTCTCCAAAATGTTTACAGTCTACAATCTACAAGCTACAAACTACACGTCTACACAGTTGTAGTTTGTAGTTTGGCCATATCCCATTTTTTTCCTTTTACGAATTCCACTTCTCTTGACTCTTGATTCTTGACTCTTGACTCTGGACTCTTTAACCCGTAAGAAATCCACGGCTCGTTACTACTCAGAGGTTATGCCCTCTTATCCCCACAAAATACATGTACCTTTTGTATATATTGTAAATTGTACAATGTACAGATATGCTGTGTCTATTAAACATGCTCTATCTATTTTTCCAGACCACACCATCCGACTTTTTTTTACCTCACCCAAGCCCAACTTTATAACTTACTACTAAAATATTTTAAATCACCACAAACATCATAACCCCCGTCTAATGCTCATCCATTTACACGTTGAGCATGTACCCATTTTCATACTTGTATTTGTATTTGTATTTGTACTCGTGTATAAAGTACAAATGGCAAAAATAGAGAAAGCCACACAAGCAATTTGACCAAAACGAGCAAACTAAGTCGGATTCAAGAGACTGTAGAATCTAGAATCTAGACACGAGAAACCAGTGGACCATTCAATGGTTATGGCTAAATACAACACATAACCATCTGACTTTCCATTTGCCCTCCATTATATAATACGTTTTACCTTTAGTTGCTCCGTCTATGAAAAGACATGAACTCTCTATTCTATATTATTATCCTTCTTATATTTTTTATAGCAGACACACTCCACATCACATCACACACCTTACCGACTCATAACAGTTCATAAACATTTGAAATGTGTCTCGAGTCTCGAGTCTCAAGTCTGTGCAATGTGCAATACACAACGTTAAACTTTGAACGCAAAGTGATATTATTATTGTTCGTGGAGTCGAGAGTCTGGAGTCTGGAGTTTTGAGTCAGGAGTTTAGAGCTTAGAGTGGCTGGTGGTTCAACGTCCACTTGAAATTTCAAAAGGCAATTCAAACCCCTGTGTAATGAATTTTTGAATTCATTTTCAAATCTCATTATACACCATACACGACACACTGTAGGTCTTAAGCAGTGTAGACTTTAGACTGTGGACTGCGTACTGCGTACTTTAGACTGAATTTGAAGTAGAAAAGAGAAAAGAGAGAAAGTAGACCAATGGGTCAGCATTATGAAAGAATGGCTAAAGAAACTAGAGACATTTGAGTTTTGAGTGTTGAATGTTGAGTGGTGAAATTGACTTTCTTTTAAAAAGCTGCTGCAGAAATGGTTGAACGTTGAAAGTTGAGAGCAAACCCACAACAAAACTTAAGCAAAACTAAATGTAAAACTGCATGCATAATTTTTGCAGAATAATTTATTTGAAATTCAAACTTCCATTCAAAGGTCCAGCCTACAGTCTACACTCTACAGTCTAGACTGTACTCTGTCCTCTCTTGTTGATTCGTTCTTGTTCTTTTTGTTGGGATCTCTTTTGTCATATCTATTTTCAAGGCTTCATTTGCAAAATCTTTAGTATCAGGACGACGAAGGAAGAGAGAGTAAGGCAAAAGAAAGAATTTTTGGATTCTCCTGTGTACATAAATTGTGTATTGTGTATCGTATAAAAAGGAAACACTTGCTTGGTTTGTGACTCATGTTTAACTGTGGATGAGGTTTTGTATTATGGTTCAAAATTAGGCCAACTGCGGTTTCGGCGATTTCATTCTCTCGTGGACCTTGGATCGGAGACGCATTATAAGTACATTTTGTATTCAATCTCTTTTTCTAGTGCTATTGCCATTTTCTATTATTGTTATGATTATTATTGTTGATCTTGGATTGGATTGAATTGAATTGAATTTCATTGAATCTCTAAATCCCATTGTCCAATAACAAGTTGTGAAAAATGAATTAAATATCATGTCAAAAGCCGTGATGCTGATATGAAATACATTGGAATAATATTTTTTATTTTCCATGCAAGGATGGAAATTTTTGGAATTGATTCCATAGCCTGATTCCCGCATGCAAGGAATCATGCTGGAATCAGGCGGAAT
>JAQGBH010001586.1:0-31094 GCA_034698265.1 Sminthurinus aureus | reverse complement strand
TACAAAATTTCCATTTTCCTTGTACCGTATGCAAGTTTTTTTACACGAGTTGGTAACCATGGTGGTTTTTACATTATTTCTAACAATAAAAAGGAAAATAAAATTTACTAAATTGTCAGGTTCCCGAATAATGTATAATATCTAATATATTATAATGCACCTGTCGTTACAATTCATTTTATCATTCTTTCGTTGGCTTCTTGTTTGTTCTGATTACATTTTTCCTATTCCTTCCTTTGAAGTAGGTATGCACAAGTGCATAGAGCATAGGAAGAGAAACGAATTCACACTTATCTGTATTCTCGATTCTCGATCTTTAAGCACCCACACGTCAATATTATTGCCGTTGCCTTTTCTCTCTCGCTCTTGGTCAACATTTTTCTGAGGATTATGCATGAATGCTAAAGAACTAAATCACATAAAATAAACGGTGTGCATATAAGTGTATAAAGTATAAATGGCTTGCTTCTTTAAACAATCAAGTATATAACGGCAAGCCAATATAATATAATATAGTGTATAGATGTGTAAAACACTAGGTAATATGTTAAGTTGATAAGAATCTTTTGAGTCGATCGCTCTTTTTCTCTGTAATTTATCGGAGTTTCTACTTTGCATCCAGTTTCTTCTTCTACTGCATACACACTACATACTACACATGTACAATGTACAATCTACATTGTACATACCAAACACACATACGTAACTATGTGAGATGTGAGATGTGAGCCCTCCAACTCTGAATCAACTGCATAAACTTGGGAAACTATTTAGATTTAGATTATTTATTATTTACAATTTATGATAATCATTATGGTTTTGTTTGTATTTTATCTGTCGCACCTCCTTCGCCCTTTAGGCTCTCGCTCTTGCCTTCTCTACTCTCTACGCTCTGCATATTATACTGTCAGTCCCGCTTCCAACAGAAAATTCACGATATAATTTGTGTGCACAACGCATTCATATTAGACATTAGAGAGAAGTACAGACACCTCTAGGCTCAAAATCCTATTTACTTACTTATTTATTTATTTAACTCAACTCCGTTTTGTAACCTGTTACACTCTACACTCCACATTGTATATTGTACAACGTGGACAGTGGACAACATATATTATTATCTAGCGAAAAATTAAGAATCTGTCTGATAGGAATTCCGAATTTAAAATTCAAAGAATTATCATCATTCTATTTTCTGTTTCATCAATGGAAAACAACAAATAACTTTTGCTTGATATCACGTCTTCTGTTTATTTGTAAAACTTTGATGGTCACATTTTTTTGTTTGATTCCGCTCTGATCGAAGGACGAAGTGTAGCACTCAATTTTCATTTCCATAAAACCTTATATAGCCACATCATCATTAGGGTTTAGCAGTTTGATGTTTGATATTCATGTGACTTTACCTACATGGTTTTATTGTGGTAATTACAATTTCATGTATTTGAACTTAACAACTTTGTTTGACTTGAACAGTAAGATGTAAGACAGAACATTAGGTAGATAGTAGGCTTACAAATGCACTACAAAATCAGTAGAATCGGACACAGAGGGTATGTATCCATATAACTGATATAAATGAACTACATTCACACTACACTCATTTGAGAACCACGCTCATGCAATTAATCCTGTAAAATTTTGATGGTTTCATTCATCATTATCCAACTTCCCAATTAATATTTACATAAAATAAAATACACAGCCACAGCGTACAAAGCACAAAATATGTATTGTATTTTCAGGTGTAGTGAGTGTGTAGTGTGTGACAGTAAATGGTCAATGAATGGCCGAGAAAAAAGTTAAGTGAGCATGAAAAGGAAGGAAATGAGTAAACCAAAAGCCTACAGTGTACAGGGTACCGCCGTCCTGGCGTAATGTAATGTACATATTATGAAATGAAAACAAATTGGGCAAGCAACGGACGCGCAAATGTTTATAATGTTTATAAAATGGATCTTAATTTATTGTCTATTCGTGCTGAAATAAACGAGCATAATCATAATCATATGCGGTGCTTATGTTCCTGTGTGTCTGTCTGTGGACTGTGGAGTCATACAGCACGCCATTGTTTTGATCCTGTGTGCGTTCAAAAAAAATGAAAGTACTGGCGGATACTTTGGCAGTTTGGCCGCTGGCCTTTTATCGGTGTGGGTATATAAAAAATCTACATGGCATTACATAAAATGTAACGTAATAACAAGTAGATATTTTAATGTTAATATTTTGAGCGTACGCATAATTACATCTGTATTCCATTTTTTGACCGTGATGATTGTCTTCTCCATTATGTACTGTGTACAGTGTACAGCAAGATATCAAATCAAATACTACGGATTGGTCAGGGCACTTGTAGGATCTTCAAAAGCGGTTACATGTAACATGTGAGGATTGAAATGGCGATGCATGTATACAAAGCATGCAGTGCACAGTGTGTGTATAAAGCTTAAATATCTAGAATATCTGGAATATAGATAAAAATGTAGTATGCACATTGCACATGTACGATATAAGACTTGAATATGTATATGAACTGATGAGATTTTTCTTTCTCTGTTCCTCGTTCATCTGTTTCTCCTTTTTCTCTGTCCAACCAACCGTGCTCTATTATACATAGCATATTGACAAGCTATTAGCTTTTAAGTGACTGTCAGAATCGCCATAAAACATAGACACAAGTGTTTTTTTACGTCTGCCGCGCACTTTTCCATGTATTTTATATATGAGAATCCAACAGATTCTGATGCATATTATAAAATATAAATATGCCTACATGTATCAAATACGTATCTATCTATCTCTGTACTTCGCCGTCTACATACCTATACAAATTTATGGGCACATGCTCAATGCTTCGGCATTTGGCCTAGCCTGACTCTTTCACATGCACATATTAGGTCCACAGATACGCACAACATTCAAACGTCTACCGATTACCGATATTACTTGAGATGAATTTTTGGATGACGGTTAGGATTTGATCTGTAATATTCACGTGTACCTAACGTACCTACTACAAGTATTTCTATTTTCTGTATTCTATATACAATAAGTACGTTTCTATTTCTCTGTAGTCTTTTTTCTTTCTCATCTTTCTCTCTGATCTGACCGTATACCGTATACACAATACACAATACATAATATATCATGTATATCATGCGCCGCGTACATACTTTCTTTATGTTCGGACGTCCGTGGCCCATAAACTATTTAGAAGAGGGTGAAAGTAAAAAAAGATGAAAGAGTATTAGAAAAAAAGTAGCGCCCGTGTTCCAGAGATTTGAGATTTGAGAGATGTGTAAGACTCTCAAAAAACGCAAGCACAATCAATGAAATACAAATCAAAAGAGCATAAACTATATTTATAATGGAAATCAGTGTAAATCTCTGTGTAAAGGATTATGCATCAAGAATCAAGAGCATTATATATAATACACAATATACATGCATGTACAATTATACTATCTATCAGTACTGATAGGAAAAATATTCACAAGTGCTTTTTTTATGATTTAATACCCTACTGCTTCTTATGAATGTAGGAACTTTTTTATCTATCAACTTCACCGCCATAAATATAAATATAAATATCGATAGAGAGAAGAGAGACTGTATATTGTATAGTGTCTACTGCCTACTGTAAAGGCACAAGGCACAAGGCACATGAATGAGGAATAAATACAGGTAAATGTATTTATTCTGTATTCTCTATAGCCTTTTGTTTTTAACTCATGAAGGCACAAGCGCACCACAACTGTGTACACAAAGCTTAGAGCACAGGCCAAATTAAAAATGAGTCAAGTCTCTCCTTTCTCTCCTTTTTATCTATCACTAGTCCCTAGTCATGGAACTATTTTATGCCTATTTTACTATTTTACACTACTAACTCACAAATCACAAGTCAGTGTACAGGACAGCATAAAGTATAAAGTATAATATGATGTAAGAAATCAAATAAATTTTGAATTGCTACACAAAAATTGAACTTGCACGTTTTTTATGGAGAATAAAAAAATATAAAATATTACTCAACGTCAGTATAATATGGCGGGAGAAGAACTATAACTAAAAGAATAATATTACTAATATTACTAATACAGCTATAAAATTAAGAATTTTTTGTTTAACCATATGAGCCACAATTTTTAATAGTATCATTACTATAATATTTAGAGTACAGTCGTATTTTTACTTTTTTTCAATCATAATGCGAGCAGTGATTGCATTTTTTTCTTTTACTGTATACTTCATACTGTAGAATTCACAGGTGACTGCTGCTGTCGTTCCTTCTCGTTCTGTACCTCTCTTTCCGCTTCACTCAGTTCCATTGTATATGTAATACGTAGACTGTAGACTATTATGCAATAAAAAATAAATAAATAAATGCATACGGATATATGCTTTTAAATTTATTGATTTTATGGTTCCATATCAAATTTTACTCTAGCCTTCCTTTTCTGTTTGGATAATGCCTAATGTGTAATGGGTATATCGTATATCATATTGTATACCAACAATCATAGTGCCTAGTAATATGTACATAGTTAAACACACACAATGTTTTGTGAATATGGGAAATGTAAAATATTATTACTTTTTACTCTCAAGTAATTTCGAGTCAAATTTGCACCACGGTGACTGATTAGTGATTAGTGAGCCAAAAATGCCATGTAAAAGTGTAGTAGTAGTAGTAGTGGTAGACAGTAGACAAAGAGTTGATCAAATAGTGGTAGTCGCGTTCTTCATTGTGGTTGGTTTGCAGTACGTGTCAAGAGTAGGTTGTGTTTGAGCTTTGAGCCGGATCAGAAGAGAGAGAGAAACGAGGGAGAACATCCCAATATATGTACGCACATGTGTGTCATACAAGGTTAAGTCTAGTCTCAACTCTCAACTCTGAGTTCTAGAGTTGAACAGTTGAACAGTTGAGCAGTTGAGCTTTGCTTCTTTTGACTATAATACCAAAGTGTGTTATTATATATATTTGGAGCTGTGTTTGGAACGATTGAAGCCTTTTGGCTTTTGGCTTACACTTATTTTGAAGACCAAGACGAGAGTCGGAACTCCACATTCGTCCCTCCTTAATTTACCTCAGACTATTATACTTTATGGAGAGATGCAAATGGGAATTAAAGAATAATTCACAAGATCATTTCCGATGTTTTTAGCACTAAAATATGAAAGAGGACACTTCAGTGTGTCACACTGTCCAAAAACTAACTCTTGGTCGTTTCTCGTATTCGTTAAATTTAACTGCAAAGTTAGTTAAATTTTTCAAGTTTTTGTACACACATAGCTAGTAGAATCCGTAGATGTACTTGCAGAGGTGAACGAAAATTGAACTGAATTTTGCCCGTTCGCTGGTGTGACTTTTTCTTCTCTCTTTTCAAACAATCATTTGGACATATCAAAAGGGATAACTAAAATAAATCATATTATTATGTAATAAAATGCAATAATATTGGGTTTCCCAGTTTAGTGTAATTAGAACTTTGAGGTTAAATGTTTTTTAAATAATAAAATAATAACATTATCATGTAAAATTAACTGAAACTAATTTCTGTTTGTACTTTGTATTTCAGATTTTGTGATTCAAAATTTTAAATCCTATATTTTGATTTCACATTCGTTTCTTTGCAAATTTTTCAAAATCAAAATGTTTAAAATTTCAAAATTTTTATTACAATTTCAAAATTTGAAATCTTAATCAAAATTTATGGTGGACAGACGTTTGTCTAAAATTTTGATATGCCGTTAAAAATTTCAAATTGTTCATTAAAATGTAAGTTTTAATGAACAATTTGTGGTATTCATTAAAGTTTTGAGAAAAAAGTTATATTGTCCATTTCAAAAAATTATAATTTTTAGTGTGTCAATATAATTAATTGACTTTGTTACAAATTAGACACGTAATTTATATTTTGTAATTGCGTAGTGGTAATTTGTAGTTTTATGAGTATAATTTTATTACGTTGAAAGTGTTATATTGTGAGTTCAGTAGTATAGTGCACGGACACACATAATACTGCAGTACGAAACTGATTTTATTGTATAGATACTTTTACGCTCACTGTCGCTGCACACCAAAATCCCTTACGCTAAAAAAAAAAGTTCCACAGTTAACGTTAATTTGTACAAAATACCATAAAATTAACAAGTTGGAAATTTGAGAGTTAGCAAAGCAAAGTATGCCAAGTACTTTAGTGCTCATTTTTACTTGTTTTTTTCATGGTATTTTGTACAAATTAATGTTGAAATTAACATTGAAATTTCCAAAAATTTCGAAAAAAATAATTTTTGAACATACAAAATGCTTCTTTTGGATTTTAGAAAACGTTTGAGATAGGCAGAATTTTGATAGAATATTTAGTTTGGTGTAAAAAACGCTTTTTATGTAGTATTTGTACAATTTTGAAAATTGTATATTATGAAAATGGAATATTTCTGAAGTGTACTTTTTTCATAATATGAAAGCTAATTTTCTTGTTTATGATACAAAAAGATCAAGAGTTAATGGGATGATCATGTGAAATGGGGTGATCAATTCCATTTGCATCTTTCCTTATACTTTATACTCCATGTATCTAATATCTAGTATCTAGTATCTACATTCCTTACTGCTGTTACTATAATAAGCATGTACACTAGAGAAAAAAAATTCATGGGCAAAGGGAGCTTGGATCTAACATAATTTTCTTTGTCTTCCCTTCTTCAATCTTCAATAATCATAAAAGTTTTCTTTATTTAGCCCTTCAATCCCAATTACATTCTACGTTCTATACATTCTACATTTGATTTTATTGGTCTCATCAGATTTGTTATAAAGTCGTTCATTTGAAGCTGTTTTCATGTCTAACTTTTAAAAGCGTTTAGCAATTTTTTACACAACAACTCTATATGTACACTCTGTGTCTCATTGGCATGATTATTTTGATCAAGTTTTCCAAATACAAATACTTTGTAAATTTTAACCAGAGCCAAAATGCAAAAATCGCTGTAGAAATTCAAAAACATTTATGAAGCTGTGATTAAAGTGGAGACAATGCTTAGGACTTATTAGACTGAGTGAAAGTTTATGTACAAGCATCAACTACTTATGTATAAAAAGATGATTTTCTAAATTAAGAAACTTCATTTTCATTTTTCATGCAATTACAAAATATGTTATAAAATAATTACACACTGTAAAATGTAAAATATGGTCTAATCACGATTCTCCACAATATTATACTAACATTTAAAGCATAAAACATCATATAAATAGTACAGTATTTAATGTTTATAGTATAATTATGCTAAAATAAAATATTATTGCAATAGCCATCAATCGTGTGATACTTGTCGAGTTCAACACTAAACCATATATGTACATAACGTATAACCTATAACATGCTAAATGCCAAATAATTTTTCTTCTGTGAACTTGTACTGCAATTCCGGTGAAGTTCAAGAGAGATTGCAATTAATTGTGCAAAAAAACTTTTACACACTAATTGAAACCTTTTATAGTATACATTGTCTCTCTTAGGAAAAAACTGATGACGTCCTGTTTTACAATGAGTAATGATTAATGAGCAACGATGAGCATATACAGTACACATTGTACAGTGTACATGAAGTTATTTTTAAAATACACATGTATATTTCAGATTGGATTGGTTGCCGTTGTTTTTCTTTGATCATTAAAAGGTGAAACTGTGTATCGTCAGAGTTATAAAAATGATAATAATTATTATTAATAAACTATATCATTTCAATTTCCGTTCTCCGTTCTGCACTGCCCCAGCATTAAATTTATTAAAGTAAACTGTTCACAACATTCTCTGTTTATTATTATTTTGTAGAACATAGGATTCTCAAATGATCATTGAATGGAATGGAATGGTAGGTTATTCTGGGAATAAATGCTGCTATAATATAAAGTACCTTTGGTATTTGGTATTTGATTTGATATTTGAATAGATTTTCTACGGGAAAAACTCTTCTTTTAGCTCTTTGATAAAAGCTTTGTTTCAAATTTGTGTGAAGATTAAAGAGTGAAGAGAAAATTCAATTGCCCGTAACATTGTGTTGTTTTTTGTTGTTAATTACATATTCTATTAACTTTATACTTTATACTCAATACTCAAAGAGAGAAAACATATATTTAAGTTACACTTGATATGATGCACAAAATGTACAATACGGAATATCATCATTAGTGTGTAATATAGTTTAACGCGTATTATGAGAATGCTACTGTATTGAATACAGAAATTTGAAATGGAAGATTAAGCTGACTACAACAAAGAGGTAAAAAATGTGAATAAACTCTTGCGTCCTATGTTTTGTAGCTACATGTTTATTCTTATGCAGCATGTAATAATGTGTTGTAGTTTGTTGTTCTAGTGCAGAAGTAGACGCACCATGTGTATGTATCATGTATACCGTACACACAAATTACTATAAATAAAAGTCTTTCTACATCATATACATTATTATAGATACACTCGTACAGAGAATAGAGATTAGTGTAGAGCAAGTTGTGGAATTGAGTTGGTAGCCTTGAAAAAACTAATTAATTACCGTCCATGCTATAATAATTACTACATTGTACACTTTACATTGCTATAATATAAATTACACAGCATCAGTTTATGTATACTTTGTATTACGATTGTATGTATAGGAACGCCGCATACATTTTGTATTTTATTCTAAATATCAGAACAATATCACTCAAGTCTCAAACACTCAAGACTCAAGTCTGCTTTATTTTCCAGCTAGTAGTACACGCGGTTCCGGTCACTCCACGACTACCTTTTATGTGTACATTCGTATACACACAACAGTTACAAACTTAGTTTGTTCGTTTACACAATAAATGTAAATATGATCCTGTATAGTAATTTTACTAATGTAATGGTACTCAAAATTCAAAACCGAAATTTAATTCCAAGATCTAGACAAACGTATAAGGTAAAATGTATTATATATTATGTGTAGGATATACGTGTAATGTTATGAATTAAAGTCCAGACAAATCACATCTACAATCTACAAAAGATTGTTTTGTTTTACCTTTCACCTCAATCCCGTAGTCCCATTGTATTACAGTGTAGTGGTGTAAGTTGTTAGTATCTTCTGTGCTCACTGCTCACAATTCACTACTCACTGCTTTTATGATACATATGATTATTATTACTGTACACTAATATGATATAGATGAAAAGCCCTCCTTTTCTTCTCTTTAGTCTTCCAAAGCTCGGGTAGAAAGTAGAATGTAGATTGTAGAGTGTAGTGATATAATGTTTAATGTTTCAAATTCACTATTTGGCTTTTGGTTTTTGTTTTTAACATGTTGAATGAACATGCTTTGGTCCTGGCTTGGGTGAAATGCATAAGAGTTGTGTTGACGGCCCAGTACATTCTGCATGTGCTCAAATTGTATAAATATTAGAATGTATAAGTACACAATATTAAGCAAAAAGCCACAAAAGTACCTTACCTTGTAATTTGTTTGTATTTGCGAGGTCTTGGAAACCCGTCATTAAAACTATAAAACTTAATCTAGATTCTACACTCACTCTCCATTCTCAATCTCTCGTCAATCTTGAATACAGAACACAGACGGACAGATTTTGTTTTTATATTGAAGGGCGCCTAGAACCTAGAACGGGAAACGGAAAAAAATATCTTGCCAGTGTATAGTATTATTATTCATTATTATTCCCCGTTCCTTGCAATTGGCAGTTTACATAATAGCCCCTCCTGGTCAAATACTTACTTACTTTATTCCATGTATTTCATCCGTGATTTTAGCTAACGATTGTCTTTATTACTATCGAATGAATTTTTATTGCCATCAATTTGCAAAATATCAACAAATAAACGAAACCTTTAGTAAACCTGTATCCACCATTCACTATACACTACAAAAAGTTTTACCTACAATCATTCAATGCAGTCGAAAACCTTAATATACAAAACAAAATTCCAATAAAATAACAGATAACTGATAAGTATAAATATCATTTCCTCATGATTAGACGTTATACATACAGAATGCAGAAGTTATGTGTAGGAAAGAAACAATCAAGCATAAAAGCTACCGGTAGAAAAGGACAATATATTATGGCTAAGTAAACAAATAAATAATTTTCCAACAACTAATTTCATATTTTTACCCATTAAATATGATTTAATTTTCCATTTATCTAAATATATTATGCATCTATTATCTATTATGAAACTACAGAAAAACGTAGAGCAGTATCAACTTGCAAAGAACATGAAACAAAGAAGAAGCTTCGAAGACTTGTTGTTTTTATGCCCACACATAGTGATAGTGGTATTGAAACAAACGTGTGTAATTTACAATTTCCGGTTTTTGATTTGTTTGTACAAAATTTTTCATTCAATCCTGGGTATGAAAAGTGAGTATATAATGTTTTGGTTTATGGTTTATCATTTTCGTTTTTAGCGCATATCATGTATATCCGAGTATGCAATGTGTAATATGTATATTTAAGATGTACGTGTGCAAGAAATACCGATGAGATAAGTGGTATGTTACAATTAATACAAAATGTTTTAATACACAAGAATTTCTTCGTCACAGTCCAGTCCCAGCCTCAGACCTCAGACTATGTGATACATGTGGCATGTACAATGTATATTGTGTCCATGCGTGTATGTAGAATGTAGAATGTAGAAGATAGACGTTAATGTAAATATTTAATTTAACCTTTGGTTTAGTTTTAATTGAGATGAAAAGTTGGAAATAAATTATGATGGTTGGAACACACCCCCTCTCGTTAAACAGCGTGGGAGTTGAAAGTAATTAAACTAACATAAAGAAATTTGTATGCTTAATATCTATCATGGAGCACTACAAAGTACAAGCACTGAACGCTGAACACTGAACACACACTCAAAACTTGAAACTTGAAAGAATGACCATTATCGACACATTAAGTAGAAATACAAGTACATACATGTATTATGTATGTACTATGTACATGTGTATGCTCAATACTCAATACAGAAGAATCGTGAATTTAATTTTTTTCTTCATGGTCTTTGTTTTAGTTTTTCTACATAGACTTTTGCACGTCGTATGCTGGATATCTGTGTACATTGTGTATACAAAATTTTATTGTTTTGTTTTGTGTTTTGTATTTTGTTCAAGAAAGCAAGTTTTTTTTCTCCTTCTATAGCATCTTCCATCTGTATTCTGTATATGGATCTGTATCTGTATCTATAATATATCAAAACAATGTAGTAGCAGAAAAAGGAAGAATAAAAACTTGTATTTGAGTTATAATTACGACAACGTTTTATGGAAAAAAACAATTCATCGACATTAATCTACCCCTATATTCATTATCTTTATTATCCATCCACTTCTTCAAACATTAAATTTTGAATCTTTTGATTTGTGTTCTCCACAATAAACAATCCAATCCCACCATATACCATTTACCATACGACTGAGAATCGGAGAATGATGAACTCGATGAATGAACAAATGTGCGTTTAATGACAATTATAATTACATGTATGCTAATAATTTTTCCCTCAATGTTAGTGTCGGTAGTCTGTGAGAGTTTACAAAGTATAATAAAGTGTTTGTTTGTGCAAATTTGTTGTTGTTGTATGTTCTTGCGGATAAGGGGGAAAAAACAAAGAGGTTAAAATATTTAATTCTCTAAGACAAATACAAGAGATTTTCCATTACAAACACCTATCATTAAACTGTAGGCTGTAGACTGTAGGCATGTAGCAGTGCGTATATAGTTATTAGTTATAGTCTGTATTGCGTATCGTGGTGTGTATTTTGTATATTGTACAGTGTAAAATGTATGAGTACTAAATACTAAATGTACATAATACATAATGTAACAATACATCACTATTGACTTTACATTGTGTGGGCTTTGAAATTGAACTTATACTCTTTTGGATTTATATTGTCGGTTCTCACCTTTTGCGTGTATCGTGTATGGCTGTTGAACATGGGGAATACATGTGCACACTGCACACATAAAAATAATAAATGTGGACGAGTTCTCTGAATGGTAAAGAACGTGAAGAGGAAACAATAATTAGCATTATGATGTAGACTTTAATGTTTTACTTCTATATGAAAACCAACTGAGAGCTTGCAAACTAGTAATTACTACTAATTGCACCTTTATTTAATCTCATATGGTTCACTCATTCAGTTCCACAACTCTGTATAGTATAGAGTATAGAGTGTAGACTATAGACAGTTCAAAATCAAAAGCAGTACCGAACCAAATATTATAGTCACTAAAACTAATGTATAATTTAAATTGTAAGACTGCTATTATTACTTTTTATTCGCCGCCTTCTTGGATTCTGCATTCTGTATTCAGGATTTATAGCATTAAAACCATACAACTTATGAAGCCAAATTTTGTACAAATCAAGTTCAAGTGATGATGGAAATCCGCAATCCCTTTATAGAGCGTAGTTTATTTACCTACTACTCAATATTTTACATCTTACACGTCAATACCTACAACCTACACCATGATACTGCAAACTAGCATTAACAAACCCTCAAAATAAACATAAGGATCGAGTATCCATATTTTGATTGTTAAAGTACTGAAATCTGAAATATATAACAAATAATAGCTCAGCCTTGTTATTGTGCTGGGAAATGGGAACACTTGACGTTGGTTTTCTTAATTACAGTTTAGACATGTATACATTATTTTCAGTGGTTTATGTTTCTGAAAAACTTTTTCCGCACCTGATCAATTCATATTTTATGATTTATGATGATAACTCACATTTTTATCAAATGTGGTGCTTGTTGTTTGGTGTTTGGCATGTAAATATTAAAATATGATGATGTAGTGTGAATTAAAGGACCTTGAATGTTTATTTTATATCCTTTTATCCTGAACAGTGAGCAGTAAAGAGTGAGCAGCATGTTTTTGAATTTTAAACAGGAAAACTACATCTTCTGTCTTTCTTACAGATACAGTACAGTTGTATATTTAGGGGCAAATAATGATATAGGTGATAAATCACGATAGAACTGAGACGCAACTAATAATTAATGGAAGAAAAACTAATAGATGAAGGGATAAAAAATCCATGTAGTCAAATATTGAATGTGGGAGCATAATGTATCTATTATTAATAAGTACATGTGTAGTTTGTAGTGTCTAGTGTGTAGACTGTAGAGTGTAGATATACCTGCACATTGTGCCTTGATTGTGAATGGTAAACGCTCTTTCGTATTCATCATTTTGAAAAATTGCTTAAATCAAGTTGGCTACGCTTCTGAACAAGTCTAGTCTTCCATCATAATAACGATTTTTTATTATTACTGATATTTATACACATCGCGATGTTTTTAATTTCCAACATCTTAATTCTTAATTTGAGCTCACTTTCTACTGTCTACTGTCTACTCATAGGTATGATTATATTCAGTGGACATAGACTTGACATTTTGATTTTTGATTGGAATTTTGTAAATTGTAAATTCTCATTTCCTCAAAATCCTCAACGAAGTAGCCAATAGTCGACCGCAGAGTACTCCAGATTTCCAGTATACCGCTCACCGTTTAGTTAAAACTGATGACTGATGAAGAAGTCGAATTTTCATTGAACAAGAAAAAGAAAACTGAATGAAAAAAAGAGTTCAATTTGCCTTTTACAAACAAGAATGATTAAATCGACATGCACGAAGGTATTACGTTTGACACGATATCCTCGGTTGTCGGTCGTCGGTCGTGGTACACAAAAGTAACATAAGCATTACAATTTTCAGTTCAGTGTTATTGAATGACATAAGTGTTAGGTTATATTATTCTTCAAAGTTTTCAGAGTCATCCAGTAGTTTTCAGTTTGAGGATGATAAAATTTTGCGATTTTTGATATTGATATAAAATATAACATATAACATGTAAGTATGCAAAATGCAAGATATGTAGATTGTATGTAGTCTACACTCTACACAGAAAAACTCTGAAATGATTTGCATAGAACAAGATGTATGGAGACTTCCCCATCACGCGCACGCACAGATCTACATTTATTTTTTATTTTACGTCTGAACTGTTACAACAGTTCAACAATCCAATCCAAAAACCTTCTTGAGCTGACAGACGACTTTGCGGACAGTATTAAGTAGATAATATGCAGGTATTTACTTACTTTGTAGTTATGTCTATACTTGTGTGTTGTGTGTAGTGTGTACTTGTTTTTATTGGGATCCTATCATTCATTTTCGTCTTGTTGTTGTATGTTGTATATTTCCATTTTCCATGTTCAATATTCAGTGTTTAAAGGTGTAGAGTCTGAATGCAGAATAATATGTAGATTGTAAATTGTAAATTGTAATAAATTGTATTAGATGAACAATGTATAATATCATGTACACTGTGTGTAGTGTGTAGCATGTGTGTGTATTAGATATTTGTATGTGGTCACTGTTGATAGCGTGCTCGCGAAAAGTTAATCTGACATTTCTACACGCACCTGTTGTTTTTTTTCCGTTTAGTTCAAACATGAAACACTGTGTACTTGTTACTTGTTACTTGTGTAGCTCACCCATCAAGCATCAAGCATTCCCTGTTTTTCTCTCCTTCCTTCTCATTTCTTAGCATGTCTACTGTCTAGTGTCTAGTGCCTAGTGTGTGTAGTCGAACGATAAAAAGACTTGACTTTTGAATGAGATGCTGATTATTACAATACCAGCACCCAGCACCAGCACACCGCTCCTCACATTCATTTTATTCAGAGTACAGAGAGTGGGCTGTACAGAACAAGAAGAAATACGGCCAATTTCTAGCCTTTAGGGAAACAAAATAATAATGAATAATAAGAAGATGTGCTGGAAATTAACGTTTTGATTCAAACTTTTGGTTTACTTTTGGTACTTGGTTCAAATATGGAATAAACCAAGAATTTTACATTCTGTCTGTGCTCAGTGCTTAGGTTTAGTTTGACTGCTAAATTTATACTGGACTCTAGATACTAGTAGTAAAGTAACTAAAGTCTGTGTAATGTGTAATGCATTTGTAGTTGTAATTTGTATGCGTTTGATGGTATGAAGAATGAAAAAGTTGTGCATACACAGATGTATGAGTGAAATCCATTTCCATGAAGCAGAAAAAAGCTGTGGAAGTAGCCAGTTGCTCAAGATGTACTGAATGTACAATGCATATTACATATTACATCATCAGAAGTCGTAAGGTACTGAATGTTGAATGTTGAAAGTACTGGGTATTAAAAGTTAAAAGTTAAACCAACAAATAGTTTTCTATTTGATTTTCATCTTCATCTACATTCTGAATTCTTATGCACAGGAGTCTGTAAAGTAGATGTATATAGGTAGATAATCGTGATTATTTGATTTGGTATTCCAGTCAACACCACACATTTTGGTTTTTGGTTTTTGGTATGGAGTATGGACTGCTGAGGGAAGTTGATTTTGAAAGCAACAGCAGCACTTATAACACTATACATTATACATACTATTACAATATTATACATTCACGTATTTACAACAATCCATAAGAATGTGCTAACTCTATAAGATGGATAGATAAATAATAGTAATAATTGAATGATCTTATGCGAGCAAAAACGGCAATAGCAATAGCAATATTCACAAGTAATATCATAACCCTGCCCTTAAAATTACTTGCATGTGTCTTGTGTCTGTATAGTGTGATAAATAATAATTGTTGTGTATTGTGTACATATTGTGCATAATGTTATTTACATTTTAATGTAGTGTCTCCTCTTTCTGCTGTTATAACCTATGATTACACCTTAAAGTTGATCATCATCTCTTTTCTCGTTCATATATACTATATACTATATACAGTATACAGTACATAGCATATATGTAATATATGTACGCATCAACTAAACTAATATCAATACTAAAATATCCCTTTTGGTGTTCATTGTTCAAATATTTTATCAAGGAATGAATATAGTACGATTATGGAGCAACCCCACAATCCTGTTGCACACTCTTGTGCTCGCATTATTATACAGATATTTTTCAAATTATTATTAATTATTACATCACATGGAGGATGGAGGAATAAGACAGTAATCATGAGCAGCAGTAGACAGTCAAAGATCAAAAAGTTCCAGGAGATAAGTATCATATCATACACAAAGTATACAAGTAGAGAAGAGAGTGATGAATGGCGTAAATGTGTATCGACTTATGCTGTACACATGTATGCATATCTTTTTTATCGTTTTGTTGATCTACCTTTTTTGGATTTTCAACCTTAATCCAGTCTTATCGAAACTTATCCAGCTTCCATTTCACACTGTACAATTATATACGTCTAGTGTCTAGTGTCTACGCATCTATAATCTATAGTATGAGCATTGAGCATACAGCATACATCAGATTATTTACCTTTTGATACAGCTGAAGATGATACTTTCCTAGCACTTATATGCTGTGATTCTGAAGATAGTTTTGGCTATAGGATCATCATACATAATAGATACATAATATAATTACACTTCTTTGTCCAATTATCTGAACAACTTTTTCCATTCCACCTCTTTCCTCCATCCTTCTTCATTCTTCAAGCATATGTACTCCATTTTATAATCTATTTCTATCGTACAGACTTTTAAAACATTCTAGAGATTCATCATGTTTCATGTATAATATTATTCAGCATTCAACACGTATATTTTTAAAGTTTATAAGTCTGTATTTTACATTTAAATTAAATTTGTAGTCGTATTCATATCCATATCCAGATTCTCTTTCTTACATAATATATCTATGTGAATAAAAAATTTCACAGCAATGGCGTCCAACATTGTTTGTCTTAGCAAGTGTCAATTGTTTCATGTTTTTGATATTACAAATTACGAAATGAAATTGAATGTGAAGTAGAAAAGTTATGATTACGGTTAGTGACCAAAATTTCTTTTACTTTTTACTGAGAAGAGTTAATAAGCAATTAATTTATCAAAACTAATAAGTAAGTTACGGACTGAGGATTGAGAATGTCGTAAAAAATCGATATTGAAATTCATTGTACAAACTGTTTTGACAGCCCGTCTCTTATTTTAACACACACACGTGCATAATTTGTACTTGATACTTTATACACATGAGTGAGAAGGACGTGATGAGAAACTGGAAAATAATACCATGTCAAGAGAATTATGCAAGATAAGAATAGTATTAAAAACATATTATTTTTAACCCATTTCATTTGTTTGCAAATGTGTATATATATGTATGTATAATATGTGTATGATTTGGAATTTGGAGGTTGGAGTACCTGTGTTTATATTCTACATTTTCATTCAGGTTGAAGCCATATTTATGTTTTGGTGCTTTTGGAGATTATGTCACTTAATCATGCAATAGAATGGTTAATAGGCAGGACTCGAGACGATGAAATTTCGTGAGATATTAATTCATAATGTCTCCCGCCTATGCTATATGCTATATGATATACTATACGCGGTTGAGCTTTCACGGCTCTCACTTTACTCATGAGCCTCAAGTGTGTACAGTGTGTGCTGTATACGCACCGAAAATATTTGTGATATGATCCTTTCCCCACAACTTGCTATAAACATACAGTATCGCACAGGGTGCATAAATTTAAGAGTAAAAAGTCGTAAAGAGAATGGAGATTAGTCTGTATTTGTTTTTTCCCCTTCACTCAGAACAAACTATGGGTTGTTTGTTGATTGTACTTTGTACGTACAAGGTACATATTACTAGGACTAATAGAGGGAATGCTTCTTCCTTCAATAGAGAACAACCTTCACAAAACATACACGGTAAAGCTCCTTTTTTCCTGAGTAAAGTTTTCGTGTTTGTAGTTTTTAGAGTTTTGCCGTACTTTCTTACGTGTATTTTGTTAATATTTTAGTAAATAAAATAAGCTCACTGTTGACTGTGCTGGTTTCACCATCATAGATTCTTCATTCTTCATAGTCTAAACTCTGAACTCTAAACGGAATTTAAAAAATCTACTAGTAGTAAAACAAAACATTGGTCATTACTTTTTATTTTTAAACCAAAAAAGATTGGTTTGGTTGATATAACTTTTGAACGAGAACGTGCTGAGATGGCTTTTTTATGGAATGCACGGATGCAGTATGTAGTATGTAGCATGTAGCATGTGTAATACATGATACATGATATGTAACTTTGAAGAATCTAGAATGTCGAATATACGATATTACGAAGTTGGTGAATTCATACTCCAGGAGAGTGGAAATGTGAAATTTGTGCATGTCATGTATCATGTAGTACAGGTATTTCAAAGGTTTTTAGTAGTTTTTCATGTTTTAATTCAACTAAAACGCCTGGTCTCTGAAACCAAAGTTGGACAATAAAATGAAACTGACTCTGTGCTGTCCCTTCCAAAATCCTAGGGGACTGAAGACTGAACCGAGCATATTACGCATATTAGACCAGAGAACAACAGAAGGACAATCGACACAAATGTGTGGATCTCAAAATCATGTTCTGCCCCACTAATTACCGTCTCTCTGTCTCTTTCTCTCCATTCTACAGCACAAGTACGTTACAAAATTCAGTGACAAAAACTGCTATTATGCATATGTAATGTTGTGAATTGTTGTGTGTCTTATTCATTACACTGCATTACATATGTACATATTATTAGGGACTTGTAGTTTTCGTTATTTACCCCAAGCGTGTTACATTGTTTTGCTATTGTTACTTTCATAAACTCTACTATGCACCGTACTTATGTATTTATATTGAAGGTAAATAATCTATAAAAATGAGTGAACATGAACAAATTTTGTACATATTACGTGCATATGGATATGTAGACAGTAGACAGTGGACTTTCAGAGTTCAGATGTTGGATAATTTCACCCCTGTGAGTAATATTATGTCCACATGTACTATGTAGGTTGTAGGTTTTACAGGATATGCGCTATGCAAATAGTAACAGGTATAATAGGAATTAAACTTCAATCAGTAAATTGCCTTGTTCAAATTACAAATTACTCAATCTTCATGTACATTGTCCGTCTCTCTCCCAACTCTTTGGAAAGCTGATCGCGGGTTAATTTATTATTATGCTACTCCATTTCAAGTTGATGTCATAATCATGATCATGATGCAGTTGAGAGCACACTTCATTTACTATAAACTACAATATTAAAGATAGATACTGGATTCTAATATACTTGTACTTTCTACATTCTACACGATATTCAATTTTGTTGTTTTTCAAATGAATATTCAATATTGTTTTCCGAGTATTTATAACCGTACACATTACACATGCACAGTTCCAGTGACTTTTGGTTAGTATTTACAGAGCTCATGATAAACAGTAGTAAACAGTAAAGTTGGTGCATATACATTATACAAGTTTCACAAACTATCGTTGCCTTAAATACAGATAAGAGACGTAGGACAACAAGATTAACGTCAGATTGAAATCTGAATGTCAAACGAAACGAAAGGTCGTAAACCGAAAAACATTTATGTTGAGTAAACTTTGTCATTCCATATTTATTGTGATTGTAGATGGTAAGCTTTGACATTGGCTTTGCAAAGCCTTAAGGTTTTATGAACATTGTCCATTGCCCATTTTACAAAGCGGTAAAAAATTAGGTAGTTTTAGAAGCAGTATAAAGTAGAAATGATGTGACACGCAATGCAAGTCAGTCAGATGCCAATAACCAATATGATGGTGGTTTCATTTTACTTCAGTTCTATATAAAATAATACGTGTTTCATGTATATTATGCCCTTTGTGGATTCCCCGATCTAATAGATTTCAACATTTGAGTTCATGATTAGCCGTAATGCTCATCTTTTGACTATTATGACTTTTACATCGGCAGACGCGTTCTACGGAGAAAAGCAATTTCATAAATTGATTGAAAACAAGAATGTAGAATAATATCTGAATTGTGAACTGCAGTAACATATCCTGGTACATATCCACAAAGAATTTTGGTTGCGTTCGGCTGTCTCACACCGGAAATTAATACCGTTTCAGTTTTCAGTATATGACAAGAAAATAAAGACAAAACAAGACACAAAACATTAAATTAATTTTCAGACGGTAGAACGTAAAACGTTACCGAGTGTTTATTTTCCGTTTTTCTTTTTTGATCAATCACTGTTTTTTTCTTTCCATGGTTTTTGCTCATTGTTTCTTTCGAGTTTCGAGTACATTCATCTGTGTACTGTGTACATATAATATTATGAGTTCATGTTGTGTATTTCGTTTCTTTTTCTATTGTGTTTAGTGTATAATCTGTATGTCGTATGTATACATGATTGATGTCCATTGATTATTGATTATTACATTCTCATTCTAATTTTATTGACAAAATGAGACATAACTATATTATGTCATTAGTATCTACGTAAAATGTGTAGTCACCAAACACTTATGTATACTGTAATGTAATATATTTATATAGTTGACAATTTAGACATTACCAGTACGAGTCATCATATTTATGTATAATATACTATTTATACTGTGTATTCTTTATAATCTTAGTATTGGGACAATGACTAATAATAATATTTTGAGTCGGAATACATTATAATATTATGTTATCTTTTATCTTATGTAAATAATACATTGTTAATGGTACAATTTCAATCTCGTACAAGATACGGCAGTCATCTCAAGTAAATCATAAAAATGAGTCATATTGTACATTCTAATCTATATTACAGACATTGGTTCTTATTTGAGTACCGGTAAGTGAAGACTACAGACGTTGGAAATAATACTTTTCCTTTGTGGTACTACATATGAAACCCCCGTCGAACAAGAAAAGTTTTATCAATAAGAGTAGCAAAAATTTTAATGCATCTCTCTTATTTTCACAATTTATATTTGTAAATACATATTTTTCAACAAAGTAATACAGGTGTATTTGGTGAAGGGGTAATGTGATTCACAATTTTGATTTCGTTCTATGTATTCTTAATTATTACAACGTTCTGCATATTTAACGTGAATGTTTCACTTATAAAGTCATCATGTTTTGTCCCAATCTTAATCTAATGTGATAGTCTATATGAAGTAGGAATTTGGGAGAATTTTTTGACCAGATACATACATATGTAAAATAAAGTACTTAGCAAATATATTTGTTACTTTTGTCAAACGTAGATAGTAGATAGTCAATTACATAAAAGGACGTGTGTGTATCCATTAAGTACTATAAAGAACATTTAAAAAATACAAGCAAATCCACCAATTTCCTTACAAATATTTTATGCAATAATTGCGCACATTTGAGCTTATTACTCTTAGAAACATAAATATCCGGATGTCAAAGTCCTCGATGTACGAAACCCAAAAGTATGTATGCATACGCAGTACGAATAATAACATTTTCTTCCATTTTGTTAAATATACATCATAATAACATCTCTCTCTTTCATGATCACGGTTTTAGTCTTAATAGAACTGAAATACACATACATATATACGTACGTATGTACGTGAACGCAATCAGTAATCAGTAAGTAGTGTATAGTACATTATCAACCGCGTCAATAAATAATAAATTAAACGAATTTTACGCATAGCGGTAGCGTAATTAAGTACTATAATAATAATTATTACAATAATAGTAATTGAGTCAATAAACTGAAATATTTTATCCTAGTAATACACTATTATACAATATAACAATTATTATTATGTATGCAGACTAAATATTACATAATATAGGAATTTTTTTGTATTCTTAGTAGTTGGTATCCTCTTATCTCTTACACAGGTAAGAATATAATAATATGATATTATATTGCATAACACATCTACAGTATAATGTAACATCTAAAACTCTGTCTTATTCTTACACGAGAGTTTTCCTAAATATACATGTAAATAGTTAAATACATACTGAGTAGGAGTTTTTTTTCTAAAAAGTAACCACGTTGTCTCATCATTGCAAATTCTATACAATGTATACTCTGCTCTCTGCAGTACAAAATGCACAAAAATCAACAGTAAAATACATAGTGACAATAAATAAATAAATTATTAAGGAAAAATGAATGTTGGGGTAGAATCAAAATTCATTCACCAACAATATAAAATGCATGTATGTATGTATTTCATTATTGTACAAATACGGTAGCCTGTATTGTATTGCATAAAGCATATAAACTGTGCAAAATATATTAAATATGACAGTATAATAACGACAATGATAATAATTTGTTTCCATCATAAAACAACTATTACATGTCATAATATTCTGAATCATTATAGAGTGCCAATAATAATTAATACATCTTCGAGCTTAGTTATTTAATAGAAGGTGAATGAATTTCAATTCTAATGATGTATAATATGGTATTTAGCATTTTTTGTTTCTGCTCTTCCTCTCTGCTCTATTTCTAATTTCTACATATGAATACATGCATATTATAATGTTACATATTTTATAGTCCTGACAAGTCTTTGGCATTGAAAAGCATGGCCGCCGCAGAATTATTACTAATTGTATGGCTATTGAAATGATTAGGAGGGGAGTGAAAAATATTGGAATTTCCATTTGGTAGATTTGGATTTTGATGGAAATGTGGTGAATTATATAAAAGGGACTGTGCGGATAGGAAAGCTGCAGCATAAAATGGATATGCGGGTAATAGACTTGCTGAGACGTTATGAGCAGTAAAACTACTGGGTGAATGTGCACTTGTTCTGGTATTATTGTTATTGCTATTCATATTACTACTACTATTATTATGATTATGATTATTATTATGTACACTACTGCTGTGATTATTAATATTGGTATTGGAACTACTATTACTATTTGGATTATTGTTATTTCCTGAGATCTTATTAGGAGATGACTCTCTGGAATTGGTTTCAGGACTTGGAGGATTCGTTGATCGACTAAAACTATGAATACTATGATTACTATCATCTTGAGGGTCTGGGCAATGATCACCCGACACAGATAAATCATCATCATCCTCGAGATCTAAATTATAATTGTCAATGGGTTGTGAAATGTCAGACATGTTTGAGACTGACACGGAATCTGACATACTATTAGCATCTTCCGCTCCAACATCAATATCCTCAATATCACCATTAACATCTTTACCATCTTTAGTACTATTCTTATGATTATGATTGTTATTATTAGGACTATCCTTATCTTTAGAAATGAGACTTTCTATCGAAAAATTATTCGAATTATTACCTCCACGTCGTTCTTTGGTGGTAAGTTTACTGATTTCATGATGATGGGGATGTTTCTGGCGCTGTTTAGTAGTAGTAGTTGTAGTTGTAATTCTTTTATCGTCAGTCAATTTGGAATTTTGATGCTTCTTACTGCTAGTTTTAACATTATTATTATTATTATTGGTATTATCTAATCTTTTTAGCTTTGATGAATGTTGTCTGAGAGTTTTGATTGCTCTAGTGGCTTCTTTTAAATCTTCAATATCTTTTGGTGACATTCCCATCGTAAGACCAGCATGTTGATGATGAAGAGGATGAAGGTGATTGTTATTATTTCCCAGTCGATGAAAACTTGATGGACTTATACTCCTATTATTATTACTGTTGGTATTATTATGTCCAAGATGAAAGCGGTGATGATGGTGATGATCCATTGCAGCTAAAAGTCGGGCATCCGCTCCATTATTTAGGAAGATTGGGTGTGCAGTAGGAGAAAATGCGGACATATTTCCATTGAGTGTAAAGGGGACACCGGGGTGAGAACCGAGGTGTGATGTGAATTGAGAGGATAAAAGGGCTGGATTTCCGGATAACATACCGGGAATTGGTGGTGACAAGCTCCCCGGGATTCCATTTGAGCCACTAACCATTCCACTGTGACCCATCATGGAAGGTGGTGTAGTATTTGGGGAAGGTTGAGAAGGATTTGGACAACTAAAAGGACCATTTCCAGTCAGTGTTCGTTCTAAAATGTCTCTGTCAATTTTTTGAAGTTTAAATCGCTTTCTACGGCGGAGAAACGATCCATTTTCAAACATATTCAGGGCATTTGGATGTAATGCCCAATATGCCCCTTTTCCTGGTCGATCAGGTCTTCTCGGAACTTTGACAAAGCAGTCGTTGAAGGATAAATTATGACGTAGTGAATTTTGCCACCTTTGAGTGTTTTTTCTATTGATAAAAAACAATGAAAAGAAACAAAAAATTGAAAATTTTGGATTTTGGAATTTTCTTTCACTAAAAAACACAAAGATTTCATATTTCCTCCATTTCGTAAACTTCTGCACTTCAAGTTCCCTCTTGCAAGTTGTCTTTTATGTTTCTACATGCTATAATTCTATAATTTTGTGTATAAAGCTATCGTTTTCTTTTGACTTTTGACTATTCGAGATTCGAGATGTAAGCAACCGTACTCCAATAAATAAACATAATGTGTCTACAAAGTACAAAGGATGTTAGATTTTGAAATGAAATATAATAAATTACCTGTAATAAGGGAAATGATCCATGATGAAGCGATAAATGTCGGAAAGAGGTAACATTTTTTCTTGTGAGCTCCAAATAGCCATGGCTGTTAGTGAGATGTAAGAATATGGTGGTTTTTGATCACCATACGATTCTCTTGATGGTCTAGGCATTTTGATATATGTAAGTAATGATGCAAATTTTTCCCTTTTTAGTCAATTTTTCTTGTCGCACACAAAGTTGCAAGTTCTTCTATTAAAATACTATCCATCAGATGAATAATAATAATGATGGCAAGTGATGATGATTTTCATTATTTCATTTACTTTGAATTTCAAAAACACAATTCATAAGAACTATCACCAAATCACCAACATTATATCAGGTAGAGACCAAAAATTCACAAAGTTTTACATAAATGCATATAGTGTATAATATTTAGATTCTGTGGTGAATTACGTTGATACTTTTTTTCCCGTAGTTTTTTATTAATTGAAACTTTGGCACTTTTATGAAATAGCTGAGTAAAATTATAGCATATTTTGGTATTTCTAATATATTTTCAGATTTAGTTGTTTTATTCGATGTAGTAAGTTTCATAAATTATTACTCCATTGCAAAAACGAAACTACAATGTAAAGCATACGCGTTATTTCACTTTTTGATGTACCCCGAATTTCAATCCCAAGTATTAAAAAAAACAAAAGCTTTCCTCTGTTTATTCAGTGCACTTTTGTGGCAACTAGAATGATAATATCCGATTGTGTCGTTGTTTTGATTGTTTTACTTTTTTTTAAAATATGATTATGATTTCTTTTGTTTACACAAATCACAAGTTTTTCCACATTCACAAAACATTCACAAGATTGTTGATGTATTTTGATTTCAAGCACAAATTCTTTTCAGTGTCTATTATGATAATAGTACATACGAGTTGGAAAAACAAACACTGGCTTATTTTAGTTTGCTTGGATAATACTGGGTTGAGTTAACAAACACTCGTGTGGATAAAATGTGAAGGAAGAAGAACAAATCTAGTGTGCTCTTTATTAGTTTATAGCTCATTCGTGAGTGAGAAAATGTGTACACAAGTGAACCGGGTAGTTTGTTTGTGACTTGAGACTGTTTGTTGTAAACGTTGTACGTGTTTGAAAAGGGGAGGGTAAGATTTTTTTTTACTACCCCGACACACACACTGTAAGACTATATTGTAGATACTAGATACACACTCTATCCGCTATACACACTGTTATACTACTGTCGTGCTACTGCCGGTGCTTCTTTACAAAAGTTATTTCCCTTTTTCATCCCTATTTTTCCCAAAACATTATTGGTATTATTATAATAATATATGAGAATTCAGTATTAAAAAAAGGAACAGACAAACTGTCCCGAAGGAATATAATATATTGAAGAAAGAGAGACAGAGAGAGACTTTCAGCTTTTGCTGCCTCCTTCCCTTTATGATCACTGACACGATGAATAGAAAAGACAACAAGAAGAACCAACTCCGGCTCTTTCTCTCTCTCGCTCACTATCTATGACTTCTTTTTAGTCGACATATACAAAAACATACAAAAATTCATCCCCCCAGTGAACGGTTCGTCATCCTGTTTGCTTGCTCTTGCGCCTGTTTACTGCTCATTTTCTAACAAACTCGCCACACCTAATATTAGTTTATTGGCCCAACTAGACTTGACTCCAACCTTCAAGTAGAAAAGGGCGTTCTTTCCCAAGCAAGAAAAATCTACATTATTTTCTTTTCGTCAATTTTCGTTTCGTTTTCTTCAGCATCATCATCTTCTTATTCGTATTCTTCTTTATGTTTTAGGACTACGACCACGTCCAATGTTCAATGATCATCTTCCGTTTATACCATCATGTACAATATTTATTATGTATATTTGAGGTATGTATACACATTACACATGCATAACATATTTGTCTGCCGCTAAACTTCATACAGGCACTCATGAATTACTATGCTGGGATCTTTTTCCAGCTTCCCTTCTTTGTCTTTTCTTTCATCTTTCGCCTATTATGCCATATTATATTAGAGATATTATTTTATTATTATTATTACACTTTACGCTGTATCGTATCGTATTATGGAATTTTTATCTCCTACTTGAAAAGAAATAATGTCATCATCTCATGGGAATAGTATAAAGTATAATATTATAATAATTATTCGTATCTTATACCGGCGAATCGTCTTTTTTCAAATTATATACACATTACACATACAGCATATAATATAGAAAACAGCAACTGCCTGCAATAAAAACTAATATAGCTATAATATAGAATTATATGAGGACATAAGAAGAAGAAGAAGAATTACATTAGACATGGAGTCGGGTGAATATGCGTATCTGTATTTTTTTCATAGAAAAGCGTGAATAGACAATTGACACGTACTTTTATCTAGTAAATAAGAGTCGAATTCCAATCAGGATTAGGTTCAAATTAAGCCAGGTCTCAAATTACCTGCACACTTACATGTATGCATGTAAGTAAGGACATAGACATTATCCTTTTACATTCTGAAAAAGAACCTATACTGTACACTGAATATACTATATTATACATCGTATTACGGTATGGTGATGTATGGTATATAAAAAAGGGGGTTCAGTTCAATTATTCACCTTTTTTGTGAGTATGAAATATAGTGAATATGATATTATATTATATTCCATGTCATATCATGTGTAATGTGTAATATGAATGTTTTTTTTGATGACAATATCAGAATACGAAGAAAATTAGAAGGTACACTATGATTACCGGTTACTTCTGTGTGTGTACGTGAAACTTTAATATTATCAGTTGAACTTAAGTGAAGATAGACAAAGAGAAAATGAGAAAAAAACGACTTTAAGTACAATAAAGGGTAGAGAGATGGAAAAGGAAGGGGAAAGACAAAGGAAAATATCATGGTACATTTCTGTGTGGACTAGACAAAATGGCTCAATTTTACTCATGACTTGTTGGACGTTTAATTTTTTTTTGTAAGTATGAATAATATTTATATTATTCATGTGTACAATAACAAATACTACAGTGCATAACACATACATGCACAATGCACAGGTATATGTCTCTAATATTCATTCCAAGGACAAAAGAGGATTTTCTTCTTCAATGTATAGATTTTATTGTCTTTTATTTCCTTTTCTGCTTTGTCAATATTTAGTACTCTATATTGGTAATACCCTAAAAGTAGATAGAAGGTATAATCTTCACAAATAGTAAACTTAATACATGTAAATGGTATTCAAATACTCGCCAATACCACTCTGTCTGCTCCTCCTATGTATGATTAATAAATAATACTATTTTGTATATACTTGTTATGTGTTATACGCTTTTTTATGTCTATTTGAAAGAGAAAGAGATTTAGTCTTACTTTTGTCTGTGGTTGACGATATGTTGCGGTTGGCTGTAGGATTTTATTCCGTAAATCATTCGTATCAATATTTAAAATGTCGCCTAATATTCACTGTGTGTAATATTGTAACTTACCATTTAGAATTTAGAAGCATACATATGCGTAAGTTAAATACTATAGAAGACATCGTCATACATTAGGTAGAAGTTATAGTACAGGCTACAGACGCTGTAAATACTACAAAAATGCATTGAACATAGAAGCCTGTTTCTTTAATGTACAGCAATATTATCTATGTGTATAGATTATATATAACTTATACACTGCATACACTGTACACTCTGTACTATGAATAATGGAATAATATCTGTTGATCTGTAATATTTTTTATATTTTTTATACATAGGCACGAACTATCTGCCACCAATTGCATTAACTCCATTTTTTTCATACATATATATATCCATTAGAATTCAGAATTCCTTATTATTGTGCTTCTCTCATAATATGTCTTATGTCTTGTATAAACTATACACATAAAAGCACAAGTCTGTAGACGTTTTTACAGTTTGCAGTATGATTTACTATACTTGTGTCTACAGTCTACAGATATTTTGAAAAAACAGTACTAAAAAGTTTTTAGTAAAAACCTTTTCCTGGAAAATTCATCGATAGCATAGTATAGTGAGTGCACTCAATCGAGTGGCCATATGTACATTGTACGTTAGTCATAATATGTTTAATGATTATAGTTTTTCAAACGGAAACCACTTTTTGTCTTCTTGGAATAAATTCATGTTGTTTTTTGTTTTAGAATGTCTCTTCAAACTTCAAATTTAGCCATGCTGATATGCATGTGCAGCGTATTTCACTTTTTCTACCCTTGTTTCATGTTAAATTACCCAAGAAATTGTAATAGGCTTAAAATTTTATGCTGATGAACAACGAGATACAACTAAAATTTTGAAAAAAACTGTTATTCGTTCAAAATCCTGTGTCAATTGTAAACATCGTTTAGCTAAAACATTGATGAGTCAAAGTAAAAAAACTAACGAATACAAAAAACACACTCTACATACACGCATTTTATATTTTGCAGACACAGATGTTATGTTAGTAGTTAGTAGGGTTAAGAGTAGAATAGTTAAAAAAATCATGTATTTATTATACACATACTGAAGACTGAGGGTGAAACATTGGAACGACGGTATACATACATACATACGGTATAGTATGTATACAATGTACAATGTACAGTTTACACTGGATGTAATTCCATTTTTTACATACTACATAGCTATACAAGAACTCATTTCTTAATTAAATATCCAGATGAGATTTTGTAGATCATTGCAGGTATCCTTCTACTGTGTGGATGTCGTGAGAAAGTATAGATTATGTAACAAGTAACAAGTAATGGAAAAAAGAGAGTAAAACCATGACTAAAGGTGAGTACATATACTATGCATACTGCATACATAAATATATGTTTATAGCGCTGATTTTTCATCACAAAAGTACTCTCTGTATTCTGTATGTATCTTACACTTATAGTAGGTATAAGTACTGATATTATCTTCTTGTATCAAGAAATGAATAAAAGACACACACTGACAATACCACACAAAGACTATAGAAATGAGGGGAAAAAACGAACTTGGACACAAAGAAAGACAACGATGAAAAGATGTAAATCTATCAAATATAGAATACATGTATGTCCACATAATATCAAATAGTGACAGTGTCTTACAGATATACAGAACAAGAAAAGATTTTGAAGAATAAAATATGATCAATGCTCATATATTATAATCAGCAAGTACAACAAAAGCAATCAGCATGTGAAATGTGAAATACAAAAATCATTACACGCATAAGATGTTTAAATATCTAACGATGGCCAAAAGTATAATATCTTTGTATACTTATGTATTTTATGTGTATACTGTACACACTACACAAATACTTTTTTTGTGGCCAATAGCCAACGGGTAAGATTCAAAATTATTACTGTGATATGAAGCATATCTACCAAATACCAATATAGCATTAAACGTAATGAAAAAATGCATAATAGTAATATAAATAAATAAATAAATACGTGTAAGTACATCATATTTTGATTACGATTGTAAATTGTACTATTATAGTCAAGTGTTGAGAGAAAATCATAAATATTTGAGATTACCTGCTGTTTTCATGTAGTCAATTGATAAATGTAATGACTTTTGATTGTGTGTGTATATTGCTTTTTCTTTTTCTCTATTGGATTCTCACTCACTCACATACACACAGATTGTAGATCATCATAATAATATAGATAATACCATTATCATTACATTAATGTAAATGTACTATGCATATATTTGTGTATTTCTGTTTATTATATTGGTCATGCGTTTGTATGTGGTCACATGCAAAACAATTTACAAGTTTAAAAATATCAGAGTATACAAAAGCTATAATATAAAACCTATAATATTTTTTTTTTGATTTAATTCTGGAGGGTTTATATATTATACTACATATATTTGTTATATTATGATATGCACACAAATCTGTCTTTCAACTCTTCATTCTCCATTCACCATACGTCTCAGACTTTGGCATTTTCAAAGCCTTTTATATACAAACACTGAAGACATATAATATAAACAGAAAGGAATTATCATTATGATGATGAAAAGAATAAAAAGAATCTTTCCGATTGTATACAGTGATGACTACTGCTACACAGCACACTATACTATTCATATTACTTGGAGATTTGCACAACAGGGTGTCTATTTTCTTACCTTTCTTGTCTTTCCCGACACAATATTTATACACGTAAGTAAGAAGTAAGTATACATATGTATTATATTATTGTACCATAGACAAAAGTTGGACTACATTATTTATTAAAGAGACAATAGTTGAGCACACAAAGTAAGATTCTGTATAGATAAGATTAGGATAATCATAACATGAGATTAACTATATTGGAATTGAGAATCAGAGGAGAATAGGAGAATAAGAGAATAATAAAAAATAAGAGAGACAGAAACAACGACAGATGAAGAAAATAACGAGAAAAACGAGAGAATGAAAAGAATTGCCCTCAGGTTTAAGTCATTCATATTTCATACACAGTATACACTAGAGGATTCAAAACGAGAAAATATCGTTATCGTTATATTTCGGGTTTTGAGCGAGAACGATATTAACGATATTTTACCCGAAATATCGTTCCATTATCGTTCAACGATAAA
>JAQGBH010001585.1:0-31097 GCA_034698265.1 Sminthurinus aureus | reverse complement strand
ATCCGAATATCAACTCAAAAATGACAATTTCGATTTGAAGTATCTGACCGACCACTACCTCTAATAATAACTGGTACGCTAACATTTTACAAAACTTTTACTACCCACTTTAAATGCATACTAATTTTAATATTTTTTTCTCAGAATTCCATAATTCCATCGATGAACACATTGGTTTTTGTAATTATTATAGTTAAAAAATTTAAAAGGAAAATATATATAGATCATCATTGTATCAATTGATTTAAATTACTTGTTTTAGTCCTTATTTTTTGGTTTTTAGTGTAATAATAATAATAATTTATAATTTGTAAATCTAGTAATAAAATTATTGCATAAAAAATGGGATAAAGCATGCACAATGAATTCAAATAATATATATATATACCAGAGAAGAATACAATATTATAAAATAGATAATAATAATTCAAAAAATGAATAAAGCATCAGGATTTAACTTCTTTGTCTAACCTGTGTTTTCATTCTTGCTTCCCATAAAGATAAGTTATTGCGATCAAAATCGTCCGTCAATATCTTTATGTGTCTCTCTGTCCGCTATTGTTATTATTGTTATTTTCAGATATGAAGAAGGTTTTATGAGTGGTTTCAAGGGAGATTTTCATTCATGTTCATTTTCATCCACAGTCAAGAAAAAAGGTAGGTTGAGTAGGGTGTAGTGATGAATTCAAAGACAAAGAAATTGAAGGGGAAAAGAAGAAAAGATTCAAATGAAGCACAATACACACAAACATGGGAGTGATAGATAGATAGAGAGAGTAGACGGCCAGTTAAAGTTGCAGTTGATAGTGTGGTTCAGGTATAAATTTTGAACAGGGGTCAGAAAGAAAGCATTCGGATGAAATCACGTAGGTAGTGGAGACAGAGAGAAATAGTAGTAGTAATAGTAGTAGTAGTTACAGTAGAAGTGACATGATGGTGAACCAGAGAACAAATGTTTTTTTTTGTTGTATGTGCCGTGATTTTTATCAATTTCAATGTTGGTCAGTGCGGTAGCGGCGTAGCGAAGTAGCGAGCAGTCAAAAGGGAAATTGAACAAAGGCAGAGTCAAATTTACATTAGAATTTAGCTTCCCAAGATTAGTCAATTATGTTTTTTTTTTAAACTACATACTAGTATTATTTGCTATTAACTCTTTCGATTATTTATATCAATTAACTTGTAAATCATTAAAAAGCACATGTATTCCAATTTTAAAGCATCGCCTCATAAACATAATAATGCCATTTCTGTGTTCATGCGTGCTATTAGCTATTATTAACTTGTAGTAGATAACTGAATTATTTTTAACAACAACCACTATTTTAGTAGTTGTCTATCGTCTATATATTTACAATCTAAAGGGGTCAGTAATTGCTCAGACACCATAAGCAAGCTATGTATTATGAACAAAAATAAGCATAAATTTCATTGCAAGTTTTCAATTTTATAACAGTCAGTGCAGTGTGAAAAACGTTATCCTATTCTACTAATTTTGTTTAAAACTACTGCCTTTTGGTTTTCGTATTTACATTTATGATAAATAATATTGATACAAAATGATTTCAGCGGTGTTTCGATAATCAGTAACATGAGCACTATGCGTTTTTATATCTTTTATATAAATTATGCTAATTTTTGTCTCAGCTCAAGGTGCAAATTGTAGCTAATAAACAAACAAAATATGATGTAATAATAATATATTATTATACTATTGTTGAGTATTATATTATAACATACTGGTGAGTTAGTTTTTTTTTGCAAATAATTGAACAGCGTGATGCAGTGCATTTTGTGCAATTGAGCTTACAGACATTAACTAACGGATACATAAAGAACATTCTACATTCAACATTGATCGTGAGTGTATAAGCATCATTATCATTAACTCATTTAAACATTAAATAATGTATGCTAACATTCATTCATTCTCATTTCATAATAATATATTATTCATGACTAATTCAATGAAGTTTAATAGATATTAGACACATAATACTGAATAATAATAATAATAATTAATACGTACTATAACTTAGTACATAAATAAATAATATGACACGAGTACAACATCGAGATTAAACAACTATAGTAGAAGAACCAGGCATAACATTAGTAATATATATATATATATGTGTACACAAAAAATATTACATTTAACAGAATTTTTGTAAGAATACTGTGAATAGCTTTTTTTATGCTAATGGTTCAAAAATGTTTTAGAGGCAATATATATATTAACGACCAATAAAACTATATTATGGCATAATAATATATGTTTTGATTTACAACTACTGTTAAATTATTTCTGTGTACTTTGTTCTTTGTTATATTGTATGACTATATAGATTATATATCTACATAATATTATGCATTACAATTATTATTATTATGCGTACGTAATAATATTATAATAAATATTAAATGCAAATGTGAAAACTAACATTTCTCGCACGATCCAATAGACTCAAATTTTCTGCACTGTAGGTGAATTTGGCAGTGTTGATTAAATCCGTATCTCGATTGGTTTTCAGTCTCTCGTAGATTGCACTTGTACTGGGCGCACGAGTTAACCATGCTAAAAAATTAGACAGATAAAAAAAACAAACAAAATTCATATATACATTACTTAACTTTTTTTTCTTTTAACCTTTTGTTTTTGGTCCATTATCCACACTGTACACTCAATTATTTATTTGTTAGTAACTAACATGTAAACTGTGCATTATTTATAAATTTACAAGAATATAAATACATACAAAATAAAAGTATATATCTATACATATATACATATTATATGTATAACAAAACAACCAGTTTCAGGGAAATTGTTGTCAAAATTTTGCATCAACCCATAATATATAATAAATAATAATATTAATTTAAGAATTGTATAACTGCAGACAATTAGTTAGTACAAAATACAAAAACTAATATTAAATTAAAAAAATTAACAAACATCAACAACAGAAATTTAAATGTGCAATTCATGTGTATTATTATGTACAACCTTTATATTCTGCAGATGTGAACACACTTGGAGATGAGGGAACACCTCGTCCTATAAATAAATTTATGAATTCGTATTCAATAGGTTTAACGTGATAAAGGGTGGAAAATACAGTATACAGTACACAGCTGTTAACTTTCTAGTTACCATTCATTCATTCCAAAAACAACTACGCACGGTATACGGTTTGTAGTTAAAAGCTGTATAATAATTTTTTTTTACTATTTTATATTTCATACAACGTACAAGAGTAGAGTACGAAACAAGACAAAAAAAGAAATTTTCCTTTGAAAAATGTACTAAAATATTATACATGTATACTGCGTCATTTCATTGTCTTTGCATGCGTTATCATTTATCACAATATCACATCATCAATAGGATTGAGAGTTGATAGTGTGGATAGTAGATAGAGAAAGGAAGAAGAGATACACAAGAAAGAGCAAGAGATTGAGATAGAAAAAATGACAGTTGACGGTTTGACCATCAGCATCCATCCATTTTTTTTCGCCCCCTAGGAACTTTTCTACTGTCTACTGTTTTCTGTCTTTGGTCGTCCTAGTACATTTACAATCTACAATCTACTTGTACATGTTTTATGATAGGTCTATAGCCTAAAACAGGAAAAGGACAAGAAAAAAGGAGCAAGAGCAACGTGGGCAAGTCCATGTAATCTAGGATTCCAGGATTTCCAATGCCCTTTTAACTTAACCTCGATATCAGGGGAAAAAACCTCAAACTGAAACACTCTAAACTTTCTAGTTTGGAGTTTTTAGTCATACATATGTATCTATATGTATGTATGTGCATGTTTATGTATAATGTATAAAATACGTGTATGGAAAGGGAGAAGATTCTCCTCTTCTCCTGCTTTTCTAGTGATAATGCCCAAAAAAAATGGTGAGATGAAAAGTAGAGAAAGAGGAAGATGAAGGGAAAGTTGAACTTTGAACATGGGGAAAATTCTTAGTGACAGCGGATGATGATAGCAGATACACACTGTACATTGCACATTGTGCACACAGTACATGTAGCTCATAGCAGTTACCGTGTTTTCCCCTATCTTTATACTTTTTACTTTTTATAATAATAATAGTTATAGGAATAGTACATACTTTACTGTATTGGAGAGTCCTAAGACAGCAGGCAACGAGGGACAGAAGACAGAACAGGGAAAGGAAGATAGATAGATAGAAAAGGTCGTACAGACTACAGACACACACACACACACACACAAACACACACTTTCTCTCTTCCACATTCCACATACACTCAACTTTTAGATATGTACAAGTACTTCTTTTTTACTTCTTCTAAAGTAATGTCATACGTTGTCAAAACTCCATAAAAGGAGGATAAATACATCATTTGTATGCATTGGGAAGTCTTTAGTATATCCCTCTCTATCTCAAATAATATACAATGTTTTAGACATATAAAATATACATTCATGTATGCCTACTGTACATATATACAGTACATAGAGGAATATTATTAAACGACAGGATAAAATCACAAAATCCCCAAAGTGTTCGCTTCTCTTCCATTCTGTTTGTCTCCTTTTGGTATATATATTGCTATTACGTGGGATATCCATTTCCAAGTTCGATCACAATTTTTTCCGGTTAAATCTGTCTACATTCTGTACTCTACAGTCTACAGGCTTCACAGTTAACATAATAATGGCCACTCTGTCTGCATATTACATAATAGTGTTATTGTTTTGTAGAGGATGCTCAATGCTCAATTTAATGGTCAAGGATAAAAAAGTATAAAATCTGTAAGAATAAATTGGAGTGAGTGTATCGAAATATCATGAGAAAAGTTGATTTACGTGAGTTAAAAAGTAATCGTGGTCATATTATTATTATTATATTATTATTAAAAGATGTTTTAGATTTTAGAGTTTAGATATGCACTATTACAGATTATAAGGAAGAATAAGAGACCGAGACCAAGTGTATAAAAATATGGTGAAAGTAGTGAAAAGTGAAAAGTAAAAAAATAGACTATAGAGAAGAAAGTGAAAAATTTTGATCTACAATACTACTACAGATCAAGGAATCATATCTTTCACGAAATAAAAGAAAGAAATACCGCATGCTACTCTCAAAATCTTTCACACTATGTATCTGCATGTAAAGCTTGCGCATGCGCGACAAAAATACATGCAGATACATAGTGTGAAAGATTTTGAGAGTAGCATGCGGTATTTATTTCTTTTATTTCATGAAAGATATGATTCCTTGCTACAGATACAGTGTACAAGAAACAAAAAAGGTATGTAATACTGTGCAAACATTGTCATTTCCACAAGGTTCATACTTGATACTACATACTACACAGTATGTATTACAGGGAATTCTGTAAACTACACAAAAACATTACAGCTAACAGTGTATCATATACAAAAAGAAAAAGTGAATGAAAGGCAAAGAAAGTAAATAGTGAGAAAGGAAGAATACAAAAAAATTATTACGATCCCGTCGACTAGGTCGGTCAGTTATCATCTCCGGAGCTGATTTAAAGATTTAAAGAAAAAAAAACTGAGCATAATTTCAACAATAATAATAACAATAAGAATAATAGTAGTACAATAAGAATACGCACCAGACATCACACACCACAGAAAAAAACAACAGTTTACAATTCCATCAAAACCAAAAGCTAAAAATATACATTTATATATATATAGATGGGAAATTACCGCTAGCAGCTCCATCACTTTCATCCTCACTGTGCAGACCAGAGAGGAGAAGAGCACGATGTCCTGCCATACTAGATGTCAAGTCTGATCGAAGTCCACCTCCACGTTTGTCAAATCTAACATTTTGTTTCCTCCCACCCCGACCTCCTCTAACAAAATCCCGGGGAAGAGAATTACTTCGTCCTCCATTCGAAAGACCAAGGGAACGACGTGTAGAGGCTGGAAGCGACAAACCCGCCGATCTCATCGATGACGGTGTGTAACTCATCGCCTCTGAATCTGAGGCATAGTCTAATACCGGTTTCCTGTGTGTAGGTAAACGGGAACCTAAACCTGAAATAGACAATAAACAAATATTATAATTTACAATATAATGAATAATAATGACATAATAAATGAACATGTAATAAATGTTTACACTATTTTTATTACACACTATGGATTATGGATTATGGATAAAACTAAACACTAAATTATCTATCAGCTATGAATTGCAATGCATCTCTTGTAAATATTTGTCTTTCACATTTATAATTTATAATAATAGAGAGAAACAACAAACAAAAAAGATGATTTTAGTAACACAGACACTTCTGGATTCCAGGTCATGCAAAAGAAAAGTGCACAATATACAATACAAAGAAACCCACTTTCTTCAAATTTTAAGAGACGGGTAAGTGTTTTGGAATCTATAAGTTGCAATTCAAAGTAACAAGGTTAAGAACATGCATTACAACAGAGCACACAACCCTTTTTCCCTATAACATCGATTACACGATGCATACAATATCTAAATATAATAATATACTATATAGAGCTTTTAAATCTACTTTGAGTATTTGCTATTACATTTTGCACATACAAAGCAAAAAGCAATGTAAACGTGAAAATATCAAGATGATGGAGAACGGAGAATATGGAGAAAACATTCAAGTGCCAGTAAATTATTCTATTCCTTTGTACTGGAACCCAAATCAAGAAAATTCTTCAACCTCACTTCCACAGTTTCCGACATGAATATTTATGCAATTTCCACAACCATTTCTCCAACCACTTTTGGCTATTGTGTGTATTGTGTATTTTGTGTATACAGTATACATGCAGGCTCCTTTTGTACCAAAAAGTGTGTAGCGTATGGTATTCTGTATAATATTAACAGCACCAAGAAACTCCAGTGTATCAAAATTATATACCAAATAACTCTCTCTTTCTCTCTCTGCTCGTCTCACTTCAACTCGATCATCATTCATTTGTATTGTGCATTTTTATGCACTTTTCCTTCTTCCCGTTGTTGACTTAACCCTGCAGTTCCTTAGAAAGGATTAACTCTTACTTAACTTGTACTTTACATCCTCCGTTTTACAAAAGTATAACGATTCTCTCACGGTTCTAAACTTTGAGAGCGTGCAGAGTGCAGCGTACAGAGTACAGAGCACAGAGTACAGCTAACACGAAACGGAAATTACTCGAGAAAAAAACAAAAGGATTTTGCATATTCTCCATTTATTTCTCTTTTCAAACTCAACTTTTCAACCAACTTGATTATATTACTATCCATATTCCATATTCATTGTTTTTTAAAAAAACATAAAGGAGAAAGTTGTCGCTATGCATTATTTTCATTTTCATTTTTCTACACTGTCTATAGTCTATATTCTATATAGTCTACACAGTTAGTAAAAAGATGATCCTTTGTTTAATTTGTTAAAGTGTTTAGAATTTAGAAAAATGCTTCCGCTACAATAAAAACAAACTTTTCAGCTGCAATAATAATACATACATACATACATTATGTACATTAATTTATGCATGTGAAAATAAACAGTTAAAATCCTAGCAGCCTGTTTGCATCTGTTTTCTCTTTCGCTCTTTCTCTCACTCAGAATTCAGAATTCATATCCGACTAATGTCATAAAGGTGTGAAAATATAATAAACAAAAACTTTTTTTTCATCTTTCACAGCTACTGTATAGTAAAATAAGAAGCTGGTTGTGCAAAATATCAAAGAAGAGTCAGAAAATATTATAATAATATTATAGATATGAGAAAGAACCAGGAGAAACAATAATAAGCACAAATATAGAGCATATCACACATCACACATCTCCAATGATGACAAAGATGATTATGATCATAATAATAATAATAATGAGTGCAGCTCCGCGCCATGAAATATAATGAACTATGAATATATATTATATTACACTATGTTATGTTTTGTGCTTTGTGTTATACAGTCAGGATGTGCGGAATTTGATATTCGATACATTGAATGTTGAATATGGAAAGTGAGGTAAATGAGAAACTCAATAGAATGGAAATATATAGAGGAAAAAGAGAAATAAAAGATAAAGTTGCGCGTGATATAATGGCATGTATATAACAATCGGCAAAGAGAAAACAGAAAATAGAGGAAGACAGAGCAAGAGAGAGTGAGATAACGAGAGGAAAAAGTTAATAACTAGTGACTCCAGACATTAGACTCTAGACCTGAGAATCAAGACTCTTGTCGTATCTGTAGGGAAAACTGGGAAACGATCCATCTGAGAAATGAAACGAAAAGGAAAATGAGACTAAGTTGGAGTATAGCAAAAGAATAAAGTACAGTACAGTACAGTACAGTGCAGTCAAGTAGTAGACCTAAGAACTGGAGAAAGAAAGAAAGCGAGAAAGAAAAACTTTTTCAGTCTCCTTTTCTTTTTCCTTTTGAACAATTACACACATTGGACTGGGACTAGAATCTGAAATCGAGAATCAAGAGTTGGGAATCTCAAGAAACCTGAACGATTTCTTCATTAGCAAGATGCAGCACCAGAGAAAGAAAGAGAGAGAGAGAGCCGAGTGAGCTGACTGTAGGAAAAGAGGAAGAAGAAGCAACTACTCACTTCCATTCCATTCCATTCCACCCCATCTTCAACTGCCGCATGAACAAAACAGAAAAGCATGGGCAAAGTGGAAGAAGAAAGAGAAGTGGAACATGAGCCGGCAAATACAGACACAAAGATAAAAGAAAAGAAGTTGAAGTCAACAGTCTGTATCGGCATCGGGATCGGCAACGGCATCGTCATCTGCATCTAACCATTAGACATACTTGTGCATACATATGACATAATACATAATATTACTTACTACTTGTTAGTACTTACTACTTTTATGCATAGTTATCTATACACAAGACTCGCCATCACCATTAACTAGAAATCGTTTTGGCTTTGACTTTGACTTTGGATTCTAGATTCTGGATTCTGGCCATACCATAGAAAAAAAGTCTCATCATCATCTTAATTCTTAATATACATTGTGCATTATACACTGCATATTTACATTCAACATTCACCATCACCATCACAATCAACCGCCTTTTAGAAAATGGACTCAACTCAAAACTCAATGCCCAAACTTTTTTAAAAACTTCCTTCATGCTCCATTTTAATAAAACACAAGGTCATCCATATCTATAATAATTATATGTAGGAAGAAAATCTTAAGTGTACCATGTTATTCAAGTTTTGTATTTGGCTTTGTTTTTGTGTTTTGTGGTAAATATCTAGTATCTAGTATTTAGTAGGTACATCGAGGACAGAAAATAAAAATTCTGCAAAAATTAAGCCATTAGATATTAGATATTTCAACTTTGTTTTCCTTGTAATTTTGTGCATTTGCAGCATCGTGTTTTTTTCATCCCGCTTAGGGTAGGGCAATGAGGAAGGAGACACAAAGAATACAGTGCAAGCGAATCTAATTGGCTCTAGACTCTAGACCTGGACTTTTCACCAATATTACCCTGCACACTGTACAGTGGCAAATACTTCAAAAGAAAAGTATATAGAATGTAGAATCCAGATTCTAGGCAGAGGTGGAAGAACAAGTAAAAGTACATACATACTAAGTAGAAAGAGGGAAAAGAGAGCATTTGGGAAATTCACAAGTTTGCCTTTAATTTCAATCGATACATTGATCTTTCGGTTTGGTGCGCTCTATAACTGCTAACTGGTAGAGAAAATACATAATACATCCACATATAAACGTATACACATTCCACGTAGAGGAGGGAGAAGGTAGAAAGTAGAAAGTAGGAAATAGAAAGTGCCGACTACAGACTACAGACGGCAGAATTTGGACGATCTCTCCCCCTCTCTCACTCTCCTTCTCTTGTCTTTTATGTTCACTTTTACTTTTACTTTTCCTGTGCATGAAATGATATGATATGATATGATATGAAATGAGACCTATGCTCTATGCTCTATACTGTTTTTTATGCATGAACATTGTACATACTTACATATCGTAGTTGCCCCTTCTCATCTTTCTCTATACCTATGTAAGTATTATGTATCACTGTATACACATCTAGCATCTAGCCAATATAAATATGTACAAATGTTCTCCTCCCTATTTTGACTCTGAGTCTGACTTTGGCTTTTGGATTTGACTTTTCCCAAAGAGTATAAGACGATAATTTTTCACCTCGGCTTCTAATTCTAATCCAAACTCTTTTTCTCCCTTCCTTTCCCTTCCTTTAACGTTGTAACTGGAAGTAGTTTTTTCTATTTCTATTTCTCTCTCCATTTCATTCTATTCTGGTGGAGTTTAGTTACTCACTACTCACTCTCACTTACAGTTTCAGTTCCAGTTCCAACTCCAGTGCTCTCAACTCTCAAACTAAGCGAAGCTGGTGCTAACCTGAGGATTGAGAAACTGAGCGAGAAAGAATTGAGGATTGAGAATCGACTTAAAACTCAAGTGTAATCATTCTTTTTTTCACTTAGCCACACACTGTAGACTGTAGCCAAAGGAAAAGCCACCATTTCAACATCCAACATCGCACGAGCCCCACGGAATACTCCAGACTCTAGACTCTAGATTCTAGACTCTAGGAGACATGGTATAGAGTACTATGTACTTTTTCATCATGCACGTATTTGTTTCTACTTGCCATTGCTATATTGATATTGGTAGTGATATTGATATCGATATCGATATCAATATGGACAATCGACTATGCCAGGTACAGAAACACTCAAGTACAGGTAGAGCACGTAACAGTTTCTCTTTCACAAATGGCAAATGGGGACTACGCAATGGAAATAGATCATGGATCTTGTTTTAGTCTGAACTTCAATTGCTGTTCAGGACCCTGGAACTTGGAAGTAGACAATGTGCATTTAGACTCTAGCATATTCTCTTTTCTTTTTCATAAGGAGACATTGTAGCAGACCAAAGGCAAACTGAAGTCGAATCAATTTCAATTTCTTTCCTGTTTCATCTTCTGTCTTCATTCCTCATTCTTCAATGCTCAATGCTCAGCATTATGTAAGAATATACAGTGTACACTGTACAGTTTACAGTGCACAGTATATTAGTGTGCATCAAATCGTATGTACTACTAGCTGCTCGTGCACACACGTGTATTGTATATTGTACATCGTACTTGCTATTTGATACATACAAAATACAAATTACTCAGATGGATCAGGATGATTCTCTCACAGTGCATATTATACATTGAGAAAATAGAAAGTAGGAATCCAGAATCCAGAGAACCTGTCCAAAAAAAATAACAGGTAAAAAATAGGAATGTATGTAGTATGTATCTAAAATGTCCAATCCCTCTTTCAGTTCCAAATTAGAACATCTCTGCTCCTGTTTATCCACTTGTGTGTATTCTGTATGTACAATGTACAGAGTACATATGTTCACACATAGTGCAATGTGCAGTTCCAATCATTTCATTCCATTTGATTCCAGTCAATTTGATTCTATTCATTAGGTTGCGGATCTTTGTGTAATGCAGAATGCATGTTTGCACTCTAATGAAGACGTCAATAGTCAAAACAGCCTCCACTCTTAACTCTCGACTCTTAACTCTCGACTCTTGTCCTGGATCTCTTTGTCATTGCACATACCTATTTTCTGTGTAGGAATTTTCGAAGGATTGTTTCTATAGTACAGTACGAATACGACGTACCACTCTACAGCACTGAATACTGTTTATTGAAACATGCTCAAACGGAGCAAACCGGCGACTGGTGACTGGAGCAAATAAGTAAAAGGCACAATGACTCTTTTCCCATTTCAAATTTGGTATACGATCTACGATATACGACATGTTCAATTGTTCAACTGTTTAACATTTAACACGATAATAATTTTACAGTTTGTGTGTTTTAAGTTGCAAGTCGTGTAAATCAGTTTTAAACTGGGGAATTACCAACTACCAACTGTGCAGAGTACAGACAATGAAAAAAGTTGTTTTCATCAATTAGAAATAGGAAAAATAAAAAGGTTGAATGTTAAATTGAGCAAAAATAACAATAAAATTGTAGAGGAATTTTATAGAGTTATAGGAAATTTGTAGGCTGTCCGTGAAGGATAAATGTTCTACGTCCAGCTATAGCTACAGCTAGAGAAACTAGAACTACACCTCCATCGGAGGATTTGTGATGGAACTGTACTTTGTAATGTAAAATGTCTATAGGGATATATTAGAGTGGTGATAGAGATGGTGGACATGGACATGGATCGTTAAATATATGTCGCATTAGAAATCCATTGGATTCAACGTCAATCAAGTCAGTGGATTCAATTAAGTCCTTTTCCCCCTCCCACATCCACCTACAACCTACAGTTTACACTCTACCTATACATCACATGTTATGATATGGTGTGGTATATGGTATATGGTATATAATATACATGTTAATTCTGTAGACTGCAGACTAGCAAATATAGAAAAGGACAGAGAAAGAAAATCTACTCTCTCGCTTATTCACTTACGTCTTCCACTTTCACTATGAATCTCATTCGTTCCACTTTCTTTACCGTGCACTGAATCCAGCAAGCCAACAGCCAACAACCAACATCATCATTATCATTATCATCATCAACATCAACAACATCGTCATTAGGAAATCAATTCGAGATAAGTAGAAAATCCTTTGAGTTCTCCTTTCATTTCATTTGATTTGATTTCCCTGAGTTCACCCCAACGAGCACAGTCTCTACTTTCTACACTCTGCACAAGACTTCTGTACATATTATACACGTAAACATGTGCACAACGTAGAAGTATACATGCATCGGAATTCTACAGCTCATATTTCACGCTCATGTGTGTAAATAGTAAATACTACAAGAATATTATGCATATTTATTTGTACATCGTAGACGTTTATTATTATTATTATTATTACCATGATTATTATCTGATTGCACATATGCAACTATGTGAGAGAAAGCAGACTGCGTCAATTCACCACCACTGCATTGCACTACTAATAACTGAACATTCAACATTGGCACTGCACTGCCCACACCCTACCAAATAATCAAGTCTGACCAAAAGCTAACTTAAATAAATAACTATAAAATACAACATAATATAATACGATATGATACATCTACAATCTACACATACATACAATGCAATCTGCGACATGAAAACTTTGATCCAGATTTAATACACACAAACATTTATACATAGGCACTAGACACTAGGTACTAGACAGCTATGTACTAACATGTAGAGAATGCAGTCCGTTCATCAGCTTAGAACTCAGACTCACAATAAGAATGGACATCGTCAATATAGTCCATAAAAAATAATAAAAATAAAAATGGGCGAAAAATATTGCAATGAAAAGATTATATCATCTAGAATCCAGAATTCGCTCGCTCCATATCACTGTCTTTTCTGTCTGATCTTTTCCTGCTCATTCATCCATCCATTCCTGCACATCGTCCATCGTCTATCGTTTACATTATGTGCCATGTGTATGTGTGTGTGCAATAAATTATTCTGTGAACTGTGGAGTATGATGCATGATGTATGATGTATGGCCGATTCACCGATTCCCTATCAAAGTCCCAGCGACTGTAGACTGTAGACTAAATATATATTTAGACCATGGACTAAGCGTAAGCCGTCGCATGGCCAATCATAAAAATGTTGTTCAAACTGCGGAAAATTGATGTAATAAACCCTAAGCGGAGATTTTGCATTAAAAAAGACTGCAGTTCTTTACAAAAATACGACTGAACACCGGGCACTGGACACTGACCGTTCAGCATTCCTACATGTACTGTGTATTGTGTATAATAGAGTTGAGGTACATTATATAATAGACATATACACCGTATACAGAGTAGAATTTAGAATTTAGATCCTTGATCCTAGATTAATTGTTTGTTCAATCTAGGATTCCGGGTATTTCAATGTGGATGCTGAGCTGCACATGGCAATTATATTGAATATTACGGATATAACTACGGATTTTCCAGCGTATGTAGTATGTACAATGTAAGTAAATCATACTTGGACTTTGCGAATTGAGAATTGAGTGCATTGAACGGCAAACGGGAGTCTGAATCGGTCACTATTCACTTCTCACTACTCTGCTGTTCATTGTATTGTGCACAATATGTATTTCGCATTTAGATTTAGATCTTCATCACCAGAAAGTATAACCCCTGGAATTTTGCATATGCACTACTAAATACTGTACCAGAAAATCTGTACTGTGTACTGTAGACAGGTTGAGGTTTAAGGTACATACTACATGCTGCAATACATACATAATACATGTACTCAGGATTATGCAAATTGTCCGCAGTTTTATTTCTTGGGTTGTTGTGCACAAGATTGCAGATAGGGATTCCATCATCATAAGCCAGAATTTAGAATAAAGAACACACAGACTAAATGTGGAATGTGTGAATAAATTATGAAAACCCTCACTTATGTGCATGGCTCTACGTTGTACACTGCACAATATTCTGCACTCTACACTCTATATCATTTAGAATTTAGAATAATAATTCCGTCCAGCCTAGTTTTATCCTTGGATACAAAACTCAGTATCTTTTTCATCCTTCATACTGCTTGACTTGAAATTTTCTGTCAAAGTTAGTTAAGATTTTGCTCCAAGTAAAGTGGACTGGCGTGAAACTGTGATTGATACTTGACACTTGACACAGTGGTCCAAAATTTTTAAGTGTTAGTGGAATTTACATTCAACAGTAATCACATTTGATTTTTTGCATCGAAAAAGTAAGGACGCCCAACGAAATTCATCTACCATACTGTAAATAGCTTGTTTAGTGTGTCAATTCTAGTATCGGCGTCGTAGTTTTTCAAACTATAAACTACGCTTTCGGATTTTGGAGCTCCAAGTTCTAATAAAAAATAAGTTATCAAATTTAACAAATATCTAAACCGAAGTAATATCAAGTAATTGTAATTATAATTTATTTTGTGAAACTATAATGTGTTGATCTCAGTTCTACGAGCATTTTGTGGTAAGTTTGGTAAGTGTCTACTGTTTAAGAATTAAAAATGTTGTGTTCGTTTACTAGCCTAAAATTCCTCACTAAATCCTCTTTCTAATCTCTAATAGAATTTTCATTTGAAATCCAAATAAAAAGTTCAAGTCCTTTTTTTGCCAACATCTCATTCTCCAACATCCAAACCGTTTGATCCTCCCTCTCAATTCTTTTACATGAAAAAAACCTGCAAAAAATTCAGGCTTAAAATTAACCTTGTGATTGAGCATTGAGCATTCCTGTCGATTCTCATTTTATCATTGATTAGTACAAAAAACATTTCTTTCTCCTTTTTATGTGCCTTTTCCCATTGTGTAGAGTATAGATTATAGAGTATAAAGTATAGAGTAAGCGGACAGTCAATGCATTGTAAATTGTAATGTAATATAATGACATGTTATGCACGAAAGGTTGTAAACTGTAAACCGTTACAGGAGATTCAATTCGATTCGTTTGAACCTTGATGCCACAATGACTGAGTGGTGAATGAAATGCCCAAATTCAACCAGAAACCAAAACGTTGCTCTGATGAAAGCCACAAGGTTTTTTTTTCTTCTTCTTCTACTTCTATTTCCAGTTTCCAGTTCAAAGCTCAAACGAAGCCAAACCAAAAATATACAATCATGAAAGGAAGACACATCTTTGTTTGTAAGATGTAAGACGTAAGATGTAAGAGCAGCCGAAGTACACACAGAGAAGAGAGAAATCGAAAATAAAGGATGTATAGCCAAAGTAAAGAAGAAGCAGAGTGGAGAAAAAAATGTGAAGGGACAAAATGACGATGAAGGAAAAAAACCCCATGGGCTCTCTCTTTATTCCCTTCTCTGTCTCTCTCTCTCTCACTCTTTCTCTCTCCTTTTCACTCTGCTTGTTTTTCTTCAGTGAACTAGAACAATTTCATGTCATGCCATTCGGAGCAAAGTATCAATGTCTCAACTCGCAGCATTAAATGAACGACGTGGAAAAAGCAAAGTCGACAATCTACAATTGGCTAGAAAAAACCCAAACCGAAAAAACGGACGACAACAAAAAGACAAGTCAGCAGCAAGCAGTGGCAAACAAACCAAACCAAACCAAACCAAGCCAAGCCAAACTGAACCTAACGGAATGTACAAAAAGAACCATCAAGACGAAAGGAAATGGAAGAAGAGCAAATTTCTAAGAAAAAAAAGACAAAACAACTCGACTATTTTTCCCTTTGTGAATTGTGAACCATCGACTACATAGAACATTTCCTATACTAAGAATTATTACTCGAGACTCGAGAGAAAAGAGGACAGAATAAAGCAGAAAATTCACTATAAATTATGAAGATGTTACACCATGATTCTCAATTCTCAAGAATTGTATGTATAAAATACAAGATACAAGAATCATAAAAGGATTGAGAATTTTTCTAATTTGTTCACATAAATTATAACAATTTCATTGTGAAAATAGAAAGTAGAAAGTACAAAATTTGTGGTTCCTGGTTTTTTTAGAGAGACACGACAAATAATTTATAAGCTATGCCTGTGATTTATTCATCTAGTATTTAGTATTATAATTTATCGATCAGTAGACAGTACACAGTGGACTGACAAGTACAATATAATTGCTCATAATCACAACACTAATAATAATAGTGATTATTATTCTTGTTGCTGTTGACTCAATGTGACTTTTAATTGCACAAACACGGATTATAACCAATTATTATCACCGTAATAGTAATTATTATTACTGAAATTGCAGTCAAGTCATTAGTCATTCTTCATATATATTCACAACTTACAACTCCCAATGAATATACCGCTACATGCTCGCTCTTTACTCTATACATATTCAATATTCAGTGCTGATTTATATACAGAGTGTAAAAAATGATTTACTCTTTAATGAGTTCTCGACAGCATGCATGAATAATAACTCTAAAAGTTTTTTTTACGACGCTCATAAAGTCATACCATGAAAAAGGAAATGTTGTATGTTGGATGTGCAATGTGCACCTACTACACTCTCAACATTTTACAGTTTTGGAGCTTTTTTGGAGCATCTCTCTGTATACATTTATATAGGGGATGCTCCCGAGATGCTCCAAAAAAGAACCTTTTACGATGCTCTTTAGCGGAGAGTGTATATAATATAAAATTATACAACTGTGAAAATACTGAAATGAATGAGCTGCCCATCTCATTCGTTTTTCGTAGTCATATTTTATTACAGACCCATGACTTGACATGCGCCTTGTGAATTGAGAGTTTTGTCTCTGAGAATCATTTAGAATTATTTTTTCAAAGTAAATTTTTCAATCCAGAATTCGAAATTACAATTTCAGACAAATTTATCTCAAAAAAATAGAATAGTTTACTATTTTTTAGAAACAAGTTATTGTTTCATTTTCCACTTTCCACGACTAACTTTAAGTTCACGGTAAGCATGATATGAATTTTCTAAACTCTAGACACATATGGTAGTAAAACATTGTAGAAACTTTAAAGCTCTATTCACTGTGTTTTTTCTTTTCTTTTCTGTAGTCTTAGGTACATGTGCTGGATGAAAGATATGTACGATACTTGATACAGAGAGCGAGGTCATAAATCAGAATTTTTTAACATGTAAAGACTCCTGCTTAACACTTTCTACTGGTCTTTACACATTATACATTATACATATCATCATATCATGCTAGCAACTTCAAGCTACAAGCTACATACGAAATATAATGAGACTGAACAAAACTTTGCTCGTATGCAGGCATTAAATCAAGTATTATGGAAAATGGAAAGCATGAGAACATGGTGTACGCTTGCATACGCTTTCCTGTCATCGAGTTGAGTCAAGTCATGTCAAGGAAGAACGAAGAAAGTCGTTCATTTTAAGCTTGAGGCTCAACCGTTAATGAATGAATTTTAATTTCCACATACCTCCATCTATGTACATTGCACATACGTACTGCTCTTTATGTGGCATTATTATTATTGTACTATAAGAACAATACGCCCTACGCTTACGAAGGAAAAGTGGTAAGTACAGATAAATGTTTAGAGGACGAGATATGAGACACGAGATACGAGTGAAAATTTTCCTGTTTTATGCCCCGTACTTTGGCAGAGTTTATAACCCATCATAATATCTAAACTCTACACCTCATCATATTCTTATTGCTTAAATATCATGCATGGAGTAACAAGCAAGAAAATGTATGAATGTGCATCGTATTGACTACTGTCTAAAGAGAACTCAATGCAAAAATGTCATTTGAACCACCCCTACAAACGAATTAATATTATTGGGTTGCATTTTATTAAATTCTCAAGTTTTCTTACTTACTTTTCGTACTTGTTTGTGGTTATTGATACGAAAAAATAAAAAAAGGTAATTCATAATCCTAAATTATTGTGTTTTCTACATTTGCAAACATTCGAGAATACTTAAAAAAATACAAAATACAAAATACCAAGTACAAAAAATAAAGACACCATTCCATATCCCATAAAATGATCTCACGGCATCAACAAAATGTATAATTAGTAATCACCTTATTTTACAAAATTCTATTGACATGTGACACTATAAGGCTCTTAGAAAAACCTACCAAACATTTTGTACAAAAGGAAAACACATGGAACATTTTATATTGGAATAGAAGAAAGGAATAAAAAAATCCAAGCAACACGTCTATTCAAATGTACTTTAGCTACTTTTTCCTTGAAGAAATAATAAATATGTTATTTAGAATTTATACTAATTCTTAATTCTTCAGATGAAATCAGAGATAAAAAAAAAGCACGTCTAAAATTCTCGGAAATTATAATCTTTTTAAAACTTTGTAAAATTTGAGCCCTTCTATTGCACCTTTACTTTTTCTCTGGTCAACTCTCCAAGTAGTGTTGACTCAAGACTCAATATGCATAGCGAATAGTTGATAGGTAAAAAATAGATTGTGTCATCACATGTTGCAGTCAGCCTGTGCATGCATTACAGATATAGACAAACGTTAAAGAAAAGAAGGAAAGAAGGAAGGCAGATCGTACATCCTACTTAAAAAGTACATGCTTTTATTATAAAAACGTAAAGCCTAAAATGGATATTCATAATGTGAAGCTTTACTTTGAAGCAACTGTGAAAACTTTGGAGTTTAGAGTTTGAGTTTTTTTTGGAAAGAGGTAGAAGGGCCTCGCTTATGACTATAAAACATAAAAACTACATGTGGAAAATGGTCCAATGTCTTTTACTTTTCACTACTACTAATGCTGTCGCTGATGCTCCCACCGTCACAAAACATCACATTATATTATTTTATCTTATGGCAAAAGAAAGAAAGACAGGAGCTGAAAGCCTAAAAGACTTTGCTCAATTTTTGGAATAGTCAGATGAGACATGTTCTAGTAGAATTTAGGGAAGTGAGCTCATATTATTATTATTACATATCTACTAGTAGATATTCTAGATTCCAGATTCTAGATCTACATTCTGTATTCACTATTCTGTACGTACAGGAACAAGCTTTCTCCTTTCTCCCTATATAAACACATTTTTCTATCACATTATTATATTCACGTGGATAAAAGAGCCACACTTTTTCATAGCGTGAAGAGTGCACAAAACAGAGTTTGCACAATATACATACTGTACTGTACATACATATTTACAAATAATATATCGTGTACACCGGATTTCATCAGAAGAAAATAAATAATCATAAAATCTACCTACACGGAAAAATGTAAAATAAACACGTATATTTTTTTCCATTCTTCCACATTCTACATTCTCTGCACCGTTTTCACAGTTGTTTTCCTGAATAAGAATCAGAAAAAAAGTTTTTTTTGTACATCTTGTGTAATTGTAATATTCTTCAAAAACATACATATGGAATATGGAATGTGGAAAATCTAGAATCTAGACAAACAGAGAAAAAAAATACAACAAACTTGAATCCTAGTCTCCTTTCTTGTTCCATCCAATTTATACAGATTTAGAAAACGAGGACAAGGAAAGAAAGAAGAAGCAAAAATATATCTACAATACTAAATACATGTAGAATGTAGATAGACGCAGCGGAGACGGAACGCTTAGATACTTACTTACTTATGTTCTGAATCTACTTCCTTTTCCTCTTTTTTATCCTTGTGTATTTTGAATGCAGTATGTATTCAGTTTTTAGTCCACAATTTAGTCACCATGTCGCATGTAGATATACAAAGAAAACTTTATACATTGTACATTGTACACTTAGTACCATACAATACGGAATACGGAAGATACAAGATACAAGATGATAATGTAATGTAAAGTCTGCCAATTTGACAGCAAAGTCTCCGAGTTTATCCTTAATACTCTTCTAATACCCTTTTTCCTCTCCATTGTTGTATAAAAAGCGAAGGAAATGTCTTGGTAATGATAATAACGATGTAGTGAAATGAACATGGATGAACATCATAAAACTAATACTTTTATCTGCAGTATGAAATTCAAAAAGTACAAATAACTTTATGATGATGATAATGATGATGATCAAAATCATACATGTTTTTTTTTTCAAAACATGGCATATTCCAAAATTTTGATGACCTAAACATTTGAACTTTGAAGCGTCAATCAGTAATTTAAATTAAATCAAAAGTAAATATTGGTATAATTTTATGCAGAAAATAAAAACCTAATGTGTTTTTTTATTTATAACAGTCACAAGTCACAACCATTATAATAAATATTAAATAATATAAATTGTTCAACTATCATTTTAGCCACGTCACTCAAAATATGCATTACACAATAAAATTTTTAGCATGAAAAACGGAACGAGAAATTCATCAAGATTTAGGCCTCGAGCTTCGAGCTTTGAGCCTCAAGGCGATGCGATGGCGAAAGGAAGTGAAAGTAAAAAGATAACAAATGCACGTGAAAATAAACATACATAATATTTGATGTAAGCAACGCAAATGTAAACAAAAATCCAACACATGGAACACGGGGAAAAGACAGAAAGAGCACACACGATACAGTACAGGGAATGAATGAAAGAAGAAGAAGAAAAAGAAAGAAAGATAGAAAGAAAGTACACACAGGGAAACAAGTAGCAGAGCATATCACCTTTTGCGTTCTATGCATCAAATTTTACACCTTTATTGTAAAACCTTGGTTTTTTGCTTATGTTTTGAGTTTTATAATATCATTGATCATTATTATCCACAGTATTATTATTGTTTTGTCTGCAAATTCTAGATTCTAGATTCTAGATAAAGGTTGTCATATTTGTTTGTTTTCTTTGTTTAATATTTGGGGATTTGTATACATTTAATGTGTACTAGGTCAGTATTATTTAATATTGAACATGTTTGTAAGGTTTTTTGAGGGATTTTACAGGTTACATTACTATTATATTAAATATTCATGTTTCATGTGGTCTAATAATTGTAATTTGGTTTGATTTCGCATGATAAGTAATCATTATAATGATATAATATATTATTATAATATAATACAGAATTTACATACAGAACATGTTTGTTTTTGATTGTGATACATGATAATGATATTACAATAATAAGATAAAAGAAAAACAAGGGATCAGATGAGAACACCGGAGGAAAATTCATCAGATTCGTCAAAATCCTCATCAAACTCCTCATCTTCCTCCTCATGGCATGGCAATGCAGAAGAGCGTATCCAACTAGTTCGAGTATATCTATCTGTATTTGTAGTTTTTAGCATTATTAGTTTAGAACACTGTGGAAATTGGTAAGAAAAGGACAATTCATTCCCAATTCTACATGCTACACTCTATAATCTAAACTCTATGTTCTACGCAACTCACTATCATTTTTTTGGGAAAAAATGTTAAAAACATGAAGAAAATATGTTATGAAAAAATCTATAATATTAAATATTATTGATAATTAATAATTAATGTTCTATTATAAAATCTATGAAATTCTGTATGAAAACAACCATTCGAGGATGAACAAATTGTTTAAATGAATCAAATATGAACTTATGAAGCGTACATAATTTATGGAACTAGGCAGAGAATGACTAAAATCAAAAACATCTACAAGCTACAATCTAAAATCTACAATCTACAAGAAACACAAAGGCAAAGGGAAGAAAAGTAGAGAATGCATATACATAATTACGTGTACAATAGAAAGTAGAAAAAAAAGATCATGAAATTTACATACCTGAGGAATATCTGGCAGAAAGGGTCTGTTGTTGTTGTTGTGACTGAGGTGTAAGAGACAGGGATCGGTAGTCACCGGACCTGACCTGTCTCGGCATAGATCCATACCAATGTTGTTGATCCATCCCTCTGCCACCCAGTCTATGATCACTTCCCGTCCTGGGTATTCTTAAACTACTCCTCTGTGGACCACCACCATAATGTGGACCACCATGTCGGACAGGTCGAGGACCCGTGTAGAATGTATGAACTTTCTCTGCTAAACTCTCGAGGGTTTTGGGGTAGGCTCGGTCAAAGGGTTGAAAGTGAGCTGGGCCGATTGATCGAGGTTGTTCCGTGATTACCGGAGGAGGTGGTTGATATGATATTGATGAGGCAGTGTCATGAGGCAAGGAGGAGACCATGTGTCCATGGCCGTGGTGATAGTCTCTTGATTGTTGTTCACGCTCCCGCTCCCTCTGTTCTCTCTGATGATGGAGGAGATCTTCTTCTCTTTCACGATCCCGTTCCCTCTCTCTATCCCGATCTCGTCGAATCCCACCTCGCTCACTTCCCGCAGAGGAAGAGCGGTGATACCAGTCATAGGCTGAACCGGAAGATGCTTGACCATGGGTCATGTAACCACCTTGTTGAGACTACATATGCGATATTCATGTTCATATTAAATATATTACAAATACAAAACAACTTTTACAACTTATAATAACAATAATTAATTATTATTAATGTATAAATCTGAAAAATATTTAACTTACCGATGGTCTTGGGGGTGGTTCTGGGCGCATCTGATCATAATAATCAGAATACTGAGGGCGTCGAATCGGAGGTTGCGGCGTTTCTAGTCTAAAATCGCAAAAAAAATAAATATTTCAAAATTATTAATTATAATAATTATTATTTTTGATTTTTGTATTGCATTGATGATTTTCAAATTCGAAATGACTAAAACGGCTAAGAACGTGTACATTTTGCAAATTGTGTTTGATTCAGAATTCAGAGTAGTTACACTTTCAATATCTAAATATTCAAACTACTGAAAATCCTTACATAAAGATAACACACGTTCTCATTATTATATGTTATATTTTGTATCCCTTGTTCTTTGTTACTTGTTACATCCAAAGTCAAGTTATACAGAGTACCGAGTACCACCCAGCTTCACAGTCTGCAGCGGTTAATTAATTAACTAATTCTACTCTCTGAGAGTTATGTATTAAAGCTATGTATACATGTACAAAAGCTGTATTTATTCTGTCGGCTCATTAGAGAAATAACTCACCAAATAAACAAATACAGCGTTTTCTACAAAGGATATCCAAAACAAAACGAAAATTGTCTCTGCCGTTTTTTATCCATAAGCATATTATTTTTTTACAAAGAGTTCATTCTCTTTGTTCTTCCCACACACATAATAAATAACCTTTGGCTTTGGTTTAATTCTGTTATCTCTTTGGTTGACTCAAATTTAGACTTTGACAATGGCGAATTTAAAAGAGAAAGCTGTATAGAAAGTTGAAAGAAGGGGAAAGATTTATCAATATTGATTAAGGATTAAGCATCATACATGTACATTATACATGAAATAATATGATGTCTACTGTCTACAGTCTACAAATGATTAAATAATGAGATTTTTGTCTATATTATGTTTAAAGGGACGTGAAATTTTGCACAAAATAACTTGCTCCTTATTGCATATTGCAAATGTTTCATGTTCTATTTACATTTTTTGAAATTTTGACATGAAGGAAAAATACAAACCAAATCAAAATATAAATGTGGCTAATTCGAGAACAAGAAATAAGAACAAATGTCAATATAATTTTAAAAACAATTACCTACGAGGGAGGCATGAATTACCTACAAGATGGACATTGGACATGTGTATCAGTTTAGTTCCCTTTTTCCTCTCATCCAAACATAATACAAGTAATTATAGAGTACACACTGCCATGATGGTCAATAAAAAAGAGAGACAGCTACACTTTTATCTTTTATCTATTAACTTTCACACCGTTTTCTCATGAATAATAAAACTGTCCAAAATTTTAGTGTCTCCACACAACATTTTACATATATACATTATACATGCTCAGAACATGTATACTTAATACTTATGGACAAAAAAACTCTTCATTCCCCTTGTACTATTAATTAATCTGGATCAAAAGTCTTTGTTAGACACAAATTTAGAGACAAAATAAATATGTAGTTTTTATGCGTAAAGCCATCCGCCATACTCCATACTTGACTGTCTCTCATATTTGAATTGTTTATTCTTTACGATGCTTATCCACATTATTCATGGCCCTTCACACTTTCTCCTTTTCCATCATCCATTCTCCATCCAAGTTTATTCCTGTAGCATATTACGAGCATTTCTCATTATGCAGAGACATGTCCTATCCCGCGTCATCCAATCCAACCCAATCCAGCCCAATCTAATCCAATCCACGTCCTTGTAATTATAATGATTGCCTATGTAAATTTCTCATGCTCTGCAAAATTTCCGACAAAACACGGAACAAAACATGCATCGTTTCGGATTTTTACTTTTTACACAAATAGAGAGAAAGAACTTGTGCTCGCTAATGCATTAAAAAATCACCATGTACATTGTATATATGAAGAGTAGAAAATACTGTCCCCTTCCATTGGTATTGTGTATAGTAAGCGCGTGGACACGGATATACAAAGTTTGTAGAAATAACAGCAAGAGGATACAGAGTACAGAGTGAAAGTGAAGACAGCTACAGCGAGAGAGTATAGAGTGAACGTAAGATATAATTGGCTAATTCAGTGGGATCATTTTGACTTGAGACAACGTCCACATCCAACATCCAACATCGAGCTTTATAGGGACTTGGTGTTTGGTGTCTCGAGTTTGGAGCATGGAGATCTACATTTTCATACGTATGCATAGAAATTATACACATAATTTAACTTGTACACAGTACAAGTGGAAGGATGGCGGTATTAACTAGACGGAGCACGAGTACGGGTACGCACTACAAACTAGACCCGTAAAGGGTAAAGGATAAGAGCACGCACTGAAAGTTTAGAGTTTAGAGTTTAGAATTTTGAGTTTAGAAGCGAGGAGAAAGTGCGTATAATATTAGATGTGTGTATTTAGTATTTAGTACAGGAGTATCTGAGGATCTAACCCAAGTACATTAAGTGAGGAGTTTGCATTTGCCTCACTGACTCCATCAACTAGACTAAGCCAAGTCAAGCCAAGCCCATCCAAGCCCAGCTCAGCTCAGCCATACCAAACACATCAAAAGTAACCAACAACCAAACCTCACTTCATTTTATCAAGTAAATAATAACAGTAATAATAATAGTACGAAATACAGATAATACTCTAAACTCTACTCTGTACACAGAATAAATTTTATGAGCTCAATAATAAAATTCTACTCGACAAGCTCTCCACCTCTGCACTTTACATTCTACATCCTACACACGAGTGTACAAATACAAAGAGAAAAACATCATACACCTGAACATTGAACATACATCTATGTATACTTTAAATTATATGTATAATGTATATGAATGTAGAAAGTAGATAATTTTTCATACTTTACACCTTTCCCTTTTTCAATATCAAACTCTACCTGCTCATTCTGGATTTTGGATTCTAGATTCTAGGGTTCTGGAGTTATACAATAAAACCATGAACTATAAACAAAATTGAATTATATACACCTAATACCTGCTACCTATTATCTATCTATACTTGCGTGACCTGCTCCACCTCATGGCTCCTAGTTCATGGTATGTCCAAGCAAAATACAGAGTAAATACAGAGTAAATACAAAAATTAAACAAAGAAACATCGTCATTGATGTGAGACAAAGCTAGCTTACGAAGAACTAGTTAGTGACTTTGTTTGTTTGATTATAACAATGAATATTTCATGTTTCCAATCTAAATTTCATCAATTTCCCTCTCTTATCTATGTATTATCTCTTATACGTAGTAGTAGTAGTAGTAGTTCTCGAAATTTTTGATCATTAGCTATTCATTTGAAGTTTTATATGTCAAAGTCACACAGTCAAAGTTTTTCCTTCTCCCATCACCATGACTGTAAGTTGACAGATTTTGTACGTTGTATATTGTATGTTGCCCTTGTAAACTGTACACTGTACAGAATTACAGAATGTAATCTGCCTTCCTTATTGATTTTTGACTTTTGATAATAATGATGACTAACCTGACTACTGACTTGAGACTACTGACTGTACTTAAATTATAACGCAGAATTAAACTTGAAAACTCAAGATCCAAAATAGTCCTTAAAGTATTATACATTATACATTGTGGATTAGGGGTTATAGGAGGTGTGGAAAAAAGCACGGATGTTCCCTGACTAACTCATTTTAGACTGGAGAATTTGACGAAAGGATGCAGAAGGAAGAGTGTTAAGTGAAAATATGAATGCATGTGTGAGCTGTGAGGTGCTCATCTTGATTTGGATTTGGATTTTGATCTTGATGCTGTTCTGGATGTGGAAGTGAAAGTGGATGGAGAATGGAGATGGAAAATCAGGAGAGACAGGAGAAGGCACTTGATCGTGATAAAAGATAAAAGCACCATCAATATCGCTTCACCTCATGTATAATTTTGTGTCAGAATACCTTTCATTGTATGTCCTGTGTATTTTCTATGTCTCGTGTCTCATATAATCTACATGTATATTGTGCATCATGCATGTATATGCGTAATACCTATATGTACCCACACGTGCATCACCTCCAAATAGACATGTATACATTCACTATTCACTATTCAAATAGAATTTACTCTGTATAACAACACCATAAAAAATCTTTCTACATATCCGAGATCCGACAAGCTCACCGTTCCCTTTCAAATGTGAAAAGACGAGAGAAGGATAGAAGATGGAGTAAAGTGGAAAAGAGGATACTCGGTGGCATTTTACACTTTCCTAAAACTAACGCCTAAGTACATAAGCATATAGCATACACAATATACAATGCACGTGCAAAAAGTTTTGCATATATCCACATGAATTTAGATATATCTATTTTGTGTATCTCAGAGTTCAGGGGTTTGGCGTTTGTGGATGGTTGAATTCTGGAGGAAACCCTATGAGATTGTGAACTCTGCATCTCAAATCCAACATCATCATCATCATCACCATTGAAAACTCTCGGCTCAGCTCAACCCAACCAAAGCCAACCCGATTCAATTCATCTCAACTCAACTCAACACAGTTCAACAATCTCAAGTCTCAAGTAGACTTTTACATGAACCAGAGACCAGAGAAAGGAGAGGCGGGAAAAGTACGAAGCATTCAAGTACAAAGAGCCCATGTTTACAACTCACAACCCATTTCTACGTATTTTTTTATTCCCACTCATGTCCACTCGGAGTTTAGTTAAAATTTAGAATGGACCGAGAAATCGGGATTGGAATCAGACTATCAAACAATGAATATTGAATATACCATGTAGCTAATAATAATGATAAAAGATAAACAGGTAGTCTATCCATCTTCCATCACCATTTTTCTTCTTAAGCTCTTAAACTCTCTTCTCTCTGAAATTAGAAGTTAACGATGGCATTTGATCCTCCATCCTAACTACTAACTATCGATCTGTTGAGAATTGTACAGTGTACAGTGTTTATTATACTCTCACTGTTGACTGATGTTCCGGTGTTTGTTGGTTCACTCTCAACTATCAACTCTTTTCAAGGTTCAAGTCATACTTGAATCGATTAGGCTAGGAATTTGAACAGGAACAAGAACAATAGAGAGTCGATGGACCAAACACTAAACAGGCCTAGTATTTGCACTAATACCACAGCTCAAACAAAAACAAAAGCCAAACACTGAACGATCCGACTTGCCTTTGATATAGAGCTGATTACTGATTACAATCTATCTGCAATCTACAATCTACAAACTGCTTAAAGTACTCTCTTTTTTGTTTTACCACTACTTACATTTTTCCAATATGCATTGTGCAATGAATTATAGACACATTTTACTGGATAGCTTTGGATTTTGAAAAATGTGTGTAGATAGATACACATCTAATATCTATAATTTGCATTTGGCATCAATGTACATGATACTGTTGAAGATGCATCTTGTACCTTCAACTCCATTTAGAATTAATTTCTTTACAGTTTTCAGTTTCCATCGCCTGTGTGAAGAGATGTGAGAGGTAGTTGAGGAAGAATCAATGATTTCCATTAAGGATTTTCTTGATAAGTGGTGAGATGGATGAGAGAATTCTCATCTATTTGTTTATACACATACTACATATTACATATGCTCAATTGCCTACTTTTATATGTATAAAATGTGCGGTATACTCTATATTGCATGTACGAGGCGATGATATATCCATTTATAATCCATAATCTATGTATACCTTTGAATTTTGAATTTTCAACAGGAGAAGGAGAAGGCACAAGAAGATTGGATTGTTCAGTTATGAAAGAAGGAAAACACGAAGGATGAAGAAGAATACAAAGGAATTAAAATCTATTGTCTCTAAATTCGATTTGGAAAACAACAGATGGAGAGGGTTGAAAAGTCTATATTCTGTATTCAATGTCTTTTATTATTTACTATTTATGCACCCACATCCTTAAATATTATAGATGCATACTCATCTGTAATAAAATTTTTATTCTCATTATTATTTTTACAATCATCAATTCTTTTAAAATTGACCTGTACAAAGTACAAAACATGGACCTAATTTTTGTTCTGGTTTGTATGCACTGTACATAGTGTACATTGTGCTTGGGCATCATACATAATACATAATATATCATCTTTAAATGACAAAGTAAAGGAGAAAGTAAATATCTCTTTAGGAAATCTGAGCATAACCTGTAATCTGTAATACCAAATAATTCCCAATAGGACTTTTGGAATTTCCTTAGTTGCCAAATACCAGACATACATACTAACTTTGATTCTATGTGCATATATTATATATTATTATATTACACAGTATACAATCTCTATTTATGTACACAAGGGAGGAAACCAGCAACGTATCTACTATCTACAATTTCAATACTGACAATTCCGAGAATGTTTCTAGTTTCTAGTTTCGAGTCCCAAAGTTTTTTCCATCTATAATCTATACATACATAAATACATTCATACTTGTTTTCTGGGAAAAGGATTTGATCTAAACTTTTATTTAAAAAGTTGTATCAAAACTTATCCTAATATAATCAAAGTTGGTCTTACATCCTACAGAAACTAACTCCAAACTCGCAACTCCAAACTCCAAACACTCAAAAGTCCCACTAATCCACATGTATTAATATGAATACATGTAAAATGTAAGTTGTGGATTACTGACTAATGGATACTGTAGACTGTATTTTGAGTTTTGAGTTAAGGAGTTCAGCGAGAATTCGTTCAGCTTTTTCTCAATTTATCCAGAATTCTGGTAGGTAGTGATGATGATGATGATAATTATGATTATGATGGAGGATGGAGGTGCGGTCAAAGGTCAGGATTAAACCTCCTCATTTGAATCATTCTGAAACTTATAATTTCAATGTCCATGTAAACTTTCAACTACATAATACATAATAATTCATGATACATTATAAAATGCAATACCATCCAATCCAATTGAAAATATTCTCCGTTTACAGTTTTCCTTTTTCTCTCGCACAAAATGCTATAGTTGCATAATTAAATTATCTTGCTGTATGATTTTGTAATGCGTTATCAATAATCCATAATGCATAATATTCACGAGCTATTCATTTACTTGAACACTGTATACCAGTATGCTGTGGATACTTGAAGCTTAAGAGAGAAAGTTGAGGAGCAAGTTATATATTTGATTGAGCTATTTCATATTAAAAAGAGTACACAATAGAATCAACTATACGTCTGACGCCATACGCCATAAACCATAAATACTCTGGCACCTGGCACAAGTCCCAGTGAAGTAAAAAAAATACATAGCCAATTTATATTGTGTGCCTTCATTTAATTTTGAATTTATAAGCTTTCTCCAATGTACTGTCTTTTTATTTTATAAATTACAAAGTATGTACTAGTCCATCCTCCATCCATAATCAATAGTCAACAGCCAACAGAGTACGAGCAGAAGCCAATCACAAATTAATTGAATGCTAAATACAACAAGTTCATTTTCTTATACATGTAAAATACATAATGTTCGAGTTAAAAAACGGCTATGTGCATCCATAGCAGACATGGAGCACGGGTTCTTTTATATTTTATATTCATCAATACTTTTATCTTCTATTATTTTCATTATTATTATTACCGTCGACCCTATGTCTATACATATATTATATGTGTGTGCACACAAATACTTGGAAAATCGTTAATTACATTTTAAATGCCTTTCCAAAGAACTAAATGAAATTATTATATCTCCAATCTCCAATCTATGTTCAATGTACAATGTATGTACATCTAGTTCAATTTGGACAAGTATGAACAATGAACATTGAGCGTTGAACGTACAAGTTGAGAAGTAGTGAAAATGGAAATCAGAATTGAGATGGAGACTGAGATTGGTAGTATGAATATGCATACAGCACAGTCATTAGTTTTTATTGACATAAACTTGCTTTTATTACTTATTACTTATATTTTATACATCATTACTATTTCCTATGACTTGCTATAATTAATACCTACCTCTCTCTACAAATAGTATAATAGTGAGCTACGGATAGGAATACGAATAGGATCCTATAGGTTATACTGCATACTGGAAAATTCAAAGTGAGTGAGAAACAAATTCAAGTAGAAACTATATTATGTACCATATACAGTAGGGAGTATAAGTGTGAAACTAGCAGCGTGTTTTCCTTTCACGCCGTTTTTGCGGGTGACCCCGGGCATT
>JAQGBH010001584.1:0-31097 GCA_034698265.1 Sminthurinus aureus | reverse complement strand
TTCAGCCCTCAACACTAAAAACAAAAGATGGTGTTTTATCTTAGTGTAGGTAATCCTAGTAAATCTGATTGAGATTTAGAAATATAATCCTATAATCTTGATTCTTGATTCTTGATATGAGACGACACATTAGTAATTAAAACTTTTAATTATTATTGTACTAAATAGTTTTCATGTCCAAACTCTAAACTTTCATGTCTGTCTATGAATTTTGAATTTTGATGAGCTGAGAACTGACTTAAAATTTAACTGAGAGGAAGATTTGTAGAAGAACAACTAAGGAAAATGTAGTTGAAATAATTTGTCTACTAAATATAAACAAAATTACTGTCAACTTTTGATTATTATGTATTACGAACAAATAATACAGGAAAGTACACAAGAAAATACAATAATTTTACATTGGATACATATCCAATAGTTCATATAGTTTACACTTTACAATTTACAGGCGTAAATTTTCAGCGCATGTCATAATTCATAATCATACTTCATTCAAGACTCTTGACGAGGCACACGGAACAAGATAGCATAGAATATCAAATTCAAGAGTTGAGTATTCCTCATTCGTCTTCACTCTTCACACATTTATATGTATTAACGTAATAGTTTGTAGTTCGTACATAATTATGATGATGATGCTGATCGGTGAAATGAGACAAAAAAGTTTTTGAGCATAATTCTTCTGTATTCTATATAGGGTGCTCATCTAGGCATTACAACCCTTTTTGTTGTTGTTGTCAAGCAGCCACTTATTCTGTTCAGCTCACCCCCTCATCTTTTCCTCTACACTTTACACGCTGTGTATACTTACTTATGCCAAGCATCAAACCAGAAGCCAGTGCAGAATAGAATAGAATACAGATCATGTTTCTCTCTCTTCGCATCTCTCTCCCTCTTTTTTTCGCCGTCAACCGTGCTAAATAATAACATACAGCACACTCTCATTCTCATCGCTTTTATTTTCTTTCTCATTCAGAGCTCGTCCTGTGTATATCTATAATCTGTGTTCTGTGTAACACTTTGTATACAGTGCAGTGTAGTGTATAAATGTGTGATACATATAATGAAGATTGACTCTGAAAAAATAATGAGGAAAAATTGACAGGGGAAATTGTAAAACTGTCTATTATTAAAGTACTTAGAACTTACACTTTATACTCGCACAAGTTGCCAAAAACCAACACGTCAAAAGTCAAATTACGTCCGTCTCTTGTCTTGTTAAGTTTTGATTGTGGTGTATATGGCAAATGGGCAGTCAGTGAAAAGAAAAAAAAGAATTTTCTTTCAAGCTCAAGCATTTTTATATTTACTAACATTTACCTTTATTTAATGTTTGTGTTTTGCTCTTGAATTTGAAAGTTACTCTACTGTTCATCCATTCTGTTACGTTTATCATTTTTGGAGGTGTTTTATCTTTGTACTGTATTCTGTGTATTACTCATTGTGTATTGTGTAAATACGTATTTGTTCTGTGATCATCAGGCCCGAGAGAAAATCAGTTGGATTTATAATTTCTGTTCTCCAGTTTTTATTCCAGAGTTGATGAGATAACATTTTATCAAGATAATACCATAAAATAATAAGAACAATAATAATCAATACAGCTCATTGTTTAGTGTTTTTATACTGTGCCCTTTCTGACAAGTTCTTATGACACGTATTCGAGCAGTTTTGTGTAGTTTGTGCAGTGTTCAGTGTACAGTGTAAAATTTACCTGGAAATAATGTGAACATTTTGATTCAGTTTTTATTTGATTATCAATTTTTACAACTGTACAATGTAAGTCTAATAATAATATAGAAAATTATACTCAAAATTCAAAATATTCAAATGTTCTAAAGTCTAAAAGTTGATATTCTTCATAATATGCTCCACAAAATATTCTTCTTAAATTCAATCAAGTTGTTTGCAAAATATATTTTGAAATTTTTTGATCCTTTGTTTCGAATTTCAAGCCTTTTAATATTGTGCATTTATGGTACATCTGACATCTCACTGCTCTACAGTCTCACGACTTTTGAAAAATCATTCCTGAATTATGGAAGAAGTTTGGATCTGGTTCAGAATTCTGTAATATTGAGTCAATATTATGAGTAATATTACACACAAAACTGTAGTTGCATTCTGTAGTCGCCATTCGACACTCTAAACTACAATTTATTACAAACGACAAGGTTTTATCCTGCACTTCAATGGCAAATGTGTATGTATTTTGTGTTTTATTGATTGTTTTTTTCCCTTTTATGACAGTTTGTAATCGAGAATCAAGTGAAGGACAAAACAGAGGGACCTAAACGAAAACAAGCAAGATAGATCAAGTATCTTTTTCTTTATGTGTACATTGTACACTGTATATTGTACATGTTAGTAGAAACCAAAAACTGATCAAAATTGCATGCTGGCTGGTGATTGGTGACTCTCTTGTCAAAGATTAAAGGAAAAACACTATAATCAAAATATTGGGAAAATGTCAAATCCTCTGAGTAAAAATGAGTTTCCGGCTGAGTCAAAGTTGTCCAGGCTCAAGGTGAGTGTCACTTTTTGTTTACAGTTCAGTTCTATTTGTTCTTCTCTTTTACTCTTGACTCTTGACTTTGACTCTTTTTGAGCCTTTTGTCATGTGTATAGAATTTGTATGTGTTTCTCCGTTCTTCGGTCTCCTTGTGTCTTCCTTTTCCAGTCACAGTTTTGAGTTTTGAGTTTCGAGTCCTTGATTATTATATGATATTGTTCGGATTTTCCGGCTTTGTAATTTGAATAGGAAAAGAACCTTGTGATTTAACCTCCTGGTGATTTCCATAATACGCAATATTATTTAAAATATTTGATGATACGCATTTTCATTGATTCACGATTCACGATCCACGATCCAGGATTTGACTTTGAAAAAACCAAACTCAAAGCAAGCGACATTCGACACCAACATTTCATAAATGATAAAATACCCTTGACATCTGGTGCAGGATAGAACATTAGAGTTTTTTAGTATGAGCTAAAAATACTAAATATTACTAAACACTAAACACAGACTGTTCATCGCTATAATGGATTAATCTTTGCATTCTGTATTTTGTGTTACATCTAAAAGACGATGTCATCATGGTCAACAATAAAAATCATCATTTGCATTTATTCAGTTCAACCTCGTCCTACTTCAGCTGAATTTCTCCTGTACAAATATGTATAAAAAGTTGCAAGGTTAACCATGCAAAAAACACAAGAGGATGAATCATCCAAAATTATGATACTGATTCCGATTCCGATTCAAAGTCAAAGCCCTCTAATTTGCTTAATGGCATTTCTTTCACTTTCTTAGACTCTGGCATTTGTGCAGAAAAACTCTATCCAGACTAGAACTGTCGGCTATTGGCGTAGTCTGGAATTTGGAATGCAATGACCAATGACAAAAGAAAAACTGACTCTTGACTGTCACCTTTTTCTTTATTTTCACATAATACCAACTTTTCTTGGCAATATTTTCAACATTAAGAAAATATCTAGAATCTAGAATCTATAGATGAGATTAGAAATTAGGGTCAATAAAATGTCCATTTGGACATAAATGAATTCAGTTCTTTATGTTGACCAGAATATCCCTGTCTCACTATTCACACTGACTTGCTCTGTATGTTTAGATATTGATTAGAGAGACCATTTTCCCTTTTCTTTCGTGTCTTCAACACTCGGTTGATTTCAGTTGATTATTATCATAAAGGAATTCTATTGCTCATTTCTCGCTCCAGTCCAAATTCCAAATGGACGAAAATATCAATATTCAAATGTCTTCAATAGAACAGACAGTTTTCAGGTGTGAATGGGAATAAAAATGAAAACAAGAGGACGGAGAAAGGGAGAAAGTTTCAAGGTGCTGAATGAAGTGATGATTCTCAGTTCTAAATGTTCAATGTTCAATAGCAAAAATATCTGTATGCGTCCATTGATTGTCCATTGTCCATTTCATGTGTTATTCTTATACAGTTGCAACCAAGGGAAATAGGAAAAGAGGTCAAGATGTTCTCCACAGACGCAGACGGAAAATGGAACAAAATTCCCAAAAATGAATATGCGTTTTCTCTATACTATTCCACAAATACTCCAACCCAATCTATAAAATATACACGTATTAACACGCACATGAAAAGTTTGAAGTACACAGTGCCAGTGCACATATTATGATGATATCCGACGTCCCGTATTCTTTTTTTCACGGAGACCGCTTGTACTTGTATTTCCATATTTTGTGCTCCTACATGGAGAAATTAGAAGAATTAGAGCTAAGAATAAAAAAGTGTGTCAGATTTTTGGTCCACTTTATTTATTCATCTATTCATTCATTTATATGTTCATGGTACATGACATACAAAAATGCTCTTGCTTTTCTTGTTTCTTTGGCATGAAAAATGGTCATGTCTTCATGTTCAATAGAATCGGATTGGGAAATGATGAACTTGTGTGTCATCACAATTATAAATTACAAAGACATGATAGGCTAAAATGCGTTTAACAGAGTGTATTTGTAATTTGTACAATAATATATTCTTCGTTGCCTTTGAAAAAAGTATAATAATACAATATTATGCACTATGCCTATAGAAAATCTGGAGGGTCTGGAGTTTGGTTGAGAAGGCGAAAAGCTACTGCGTATTGCGATTGCGAATGGTGGAGTGAGCTCATGCAAAGTCCAAATGAATAATTAATTGTTCGATGATAGATTTCATATTTGATGTTAGATTTTGCTGATATAACGACATCAGTGAGCAGTGAGTCGCCCCAATTCACAGGTCAGCGATGGAAAAAGTGCCAGGCATAATGAATAATGAACTATGAAGAAAGGATGAGCCAGCACCATTACAAACTACAAACTACAAACTACAAACACAAATCTAGTATATCGCATATCAGTATTTTAGGCTAAAATATCAAATGAATTACCATATTTCTTATGGAAAATACATAGAAAGTCCAATTTTTGCTTCGCACATCTTCTACTTTGCACTTTGAAGAATGAGCTAAATCCAGTGTGTAGAATAAATAATTTATCTAGGTTGCATAATGTAGGACAAAATTAGGTTTATATCTTCTTTCAACTTTCACTCCTTTTTCTGTCAGTTTTCTGTTTTCTACGCAGTTAACGTCCATAGTCCGCAAATCGTGTTACTACTTATTACAGATTATGATTTATGGACATTCACACGTATCTGCATGTAAAAAGTATCAAGTAAACTTGAAAAGTCATAATATTATGATGATATCTTGATTTCTCAAATTAACATAATAAAAAGGGAGAATGCAGATATTTCTTGTTGGTCGTTGGTGGCAGCCGGTTTTACATTTCACTCTCCTCCCTTATTTATTATTTACAAAAAATAACTTGTACTTTAAAATTCAACGTACAATGTATAAATCATTTCCGTCTGATATCTCACCACTTCACTTGCCATTTAATTTTTACCACTTACCATCATCAGATGATCATCTGAAATCTGAAATTTAAAAGTGTGCAACACAAAAGTCATATGAAATATGGAAAAATTGCAGGTCGAGTCAAAACATGGAATTCATCACATGCACAATGTACAGATTACAGATAAAAAACGCATAATATTGTAGTTACTTTGAAGATGAAAAAAATAAATCTAATTAGATTAGCTATATTTTTTTGTACAGCGTACAGAAAAGGAGTTTTGTCAATTATGTACAGGAAATTTCTATACCTAATATTTACAAATATGAATCGCAAATTGCACACACCTCCATCCACCATGTAGCTCTGTTTTCTATTTAGTTCAATAGTTCTATTTCTATTATATAATAATGTACTATGTATCTGATGGATAACATTGCGCACATACGACAGAGTAATATTATTATTATAAATAATAATAAAAAAGTACTGTAGAAAGTGCAAATTTAAAAAAAAAAGTACATTGCATACGATATACAATATATAGAGGTATTTTGTATTTAGACAAGCAATTTATAATAGTTTGTAATACGTGAAGTTCATTGTAGGAGTTGATTATTTATATGTCTAATAATGGTATGGAGTGGTTAATAGTCATCGTTATCGTTATCGTTTCAACGAATGAAGAATGAAGATCACTTTGTTCGTAGACCATAGTACTTACGTAGCTCTTGTAGATCGAGCATTGTCTCTTTTTATTTGCGTGCTACATAAGAACTAAGAACTCTGCCTCTCTTCTTGAGAACTGAGAACTGAGCTAGCTTTTCATTGTCCAATTAAGGAATTGACAAAAACGCCTTTTATTTCATTTTTTTCTCATCATGATCAATAATCAAGGATCCAAAATTCAAAACCTAGACAAACGAAACATTATTACATGAAAAAAATCTCTCAACCGTATTCTCATACAACATAATATAATAATATATCTGTAATGTGTAATGTTTCTAGTTTCTCAGTTCTTATACGTACGATATTCAATATAAACTAAAAAATATAAAGCATTAACTTGTGTGTAAAACGGACAGAAATGTGCTATGAAATCTGTATTTGTACACAAATTATTACAGTATTACATTTCTCATTAACTTTTGACCATATTATACATGGATACTGTACGTAGTATTCAGTATTTGTATTGTTGTATTGTATTGTATTGTATTGAATGGGACCCCTAATTTACAATACAATTCAGTATTTAGCATGGTGTATAATGGCATTTGAATTTTGATATTTGGTATCATACTGGTTACTTGCAGTTCATTTTCGTCTTCAGTAATTATATGCGTTAGTGCAGTTTTGACTTTTGACAAAGTCCTTTTTTCCTTTTGCTTGTGGTAGGTAGAGAACCAGAACCAGATAGGTGTATTCACACTATTCTCTATTCTCAATTCTAAATCATATGCGTGTTTTAGTATGAGTAGTCAACTTTTAGAGCTAGAACAGGGAGGTGAATGAGAATTGAGAATGGACGAAGGCAAATTCAGAAAATATTTATCTGTGGACATGCATATGATTGTGAATTGTGAATATGGATCTGAGATATGAATATGGTAATTTACAAGACATTTAAGGCTATCAATGCTCAACGCTTCAATGATTATTACACTTAAACCTTTTCGCATCTAGTCAAGTTTCAAGTTGACTATTTTCTTATTCACCTTTAAAAGATATTGGTATAGTTTTTTTATTCCTTTGTGGTTTTGTGTTTTGTGTTAACCTTCCTTCGTGTTTCTTTTTTCATCCTTTCGTTACTCATGCTCATGTGTTCTTTTGTTGTCTGTTGTTTTTTTCTGGTCGTTTTAATTTCTTTCAGTATTTTTTTATGCCTGTCTTTGGTCTTTATCTCTTGGGTCTCATGTGTCTTGTGATCATCCTCATTTTACTCCTCTTTCTTCTTTTTCTCCACGTGCACAGTTTTTAGTTGTACAATGCATATTATACATAGTTAAGAGTTGAAAGACAGTCAACAGTTCGAAGTTGCTCGAGCAAAACAATACACGAAAATCCTATTATTATGGTGACTCGTGGGTGAACAGTGAACAGTTTTTATTGTACCATTTTCTACTTGTCATCATCATGTCGTTATTTTCATTTTCATTTTCAAGTCCAAGGGAGAACGAATTTATTGTCGATTGTCGATACAGATGGTACAATGTACAATGATAAAATATTTTTATAAAAATATCAAAAAATTCCTTATTACAGTCTACACTTGAAACTTAAAAGTTGAAACGTATCGCTATCCATTATCCATTACACATCAAAACAAAAATCATAACATCTGGATAATGTCATGTAACGTACAATGTACAATATAAATATAATACGCCATAAAAAAGAGTGCTTTTGAAAAAAGTTTTCTTGAACTTCATTATGTTATTCAACGTGCTTTTATTCCTATTGATTTTTTAACTTTGCACCTTACCGGTTACCAGATACCAGATGACACATAATACATATGTACGATATTCAACGAATAACAAAATACAATGCAGTTTTTTGAGGTGCAAAATCTGTCTTCCTACTACCATTAATTTTGTGCACAATACATAATATTTCTCCGTACTATGTACTATGTATCCAGTTTGCATCATTTTTTTGACATTCTGCCACTTACTTCGTAGTACGTTGTACACAATGCACAAAATACAACCTATGAAATAATGAAAAAGTGCGGTATTGTGAGTTGTGAGGATTCATAATACAATATTGCTGCAGAAAAAATGTATTGTAAATGCATTGTACATTGTGCTTGATACCAAAGGAAAGGTATTATTCTCCAGACTCTAGACTCTACAGATAGATTTTGGATTGTATTGAAAATTGAAAACATGTGCCATAAATCAAAAAATTTCCCATTTCATTTCTTTGTGTACTTTCACTTCGGAGAAACGGAGAAAATGCCACCAATATACCGATAGATTATAGATATTCGATATTCACATTCACACTATGGTTTGGTATTTGGTATGGTGTGACATTGGACATTGAACATTGCACTTGAACTGTTATGTTACCTCTTGAGAAAAGCAAACTTGAGAATCAAGAATCGAGAATACTTGTTTCATCGATTTCTATTTCTTGAATTTTCCTATAATATTGTCTATTTAGCTGTCTGCTTTTAACTACCGTTTAAACGCGGAGTACATACTTGTAGTACAAAAACATTAAAAAAATAAAACTTTAGGCTTTCTATTCAAAATGCTGTTATTTATCCTCTTTTCCAAATTGCTAAAATTGAAAATTCAACAGTAAACCACTTTTAGTCAAAAGTCAGAGGCGACGAAAGGTGCAGAGAAAAAATAATTAAGAGGGAAAATACAGAAAAGGAGTGACTCGAGACTGCAGACTGGACTGCTGAATTGAATTGAATTGCAGTCAATTTCATTCAACTACTGTAATTATTGCCTACGGCTAAATTGTTGAATTATGTGCAATGTGCATGTCTCTATTTCAATTTTCAATTACACAAGAGGCGTGTCACTTAATGTCCAAAATCCAAAAGTCTACGGATTTCATGTGTAAACAGTAAATAATTAGTTTACACTGCTTACCTAATCCCTAAATACAAACTACCGAGTTTTTTATAAAGTTGGAAAATGTCTATGAATTAGATTATCAGAATCAGAATAACGAACAAAGTTCCGGTTTAAATTCATTTGCTTGAAAATACGATTGGATTGGATTTGTACAATCACAATTGTGTAGTTTTTCCACTTTTTTACAATTATTTAGGTAGAAAAGGGAGAACTATCTATATTTTTCTCTTTTAAAATTGAGAGTTGAGAGCTTAGTCATTTCCTTAATTTTATTTCGTTTTTTTTGTTACATAAACAGAAAACAGAAAGTGAAAATATAGAGAAAAATCTCTATATCATAAACAATGAAATATATTATTATTATTTCAAATGTATTTGACATATTAGCCTTATTGTTTCATGTAGGAAGAATGATTGAATGATTATATAAATGTGAGTCAAGTGCCACCATCACCATTATTATTGCTATCCTCATGACTAGCACTTAGCAGGTAGCAACAGCAGTAGGTAGTAGGTAGTAGGTATTACTCGATCCTCGATCCTCGAAATTCAATGGAGCCCTACCTCATTTCTCATTTCCCATATCATTCGTCATTTACAGTTTTTGTTTTACTGTGTCTCCCTTCATTTTCATACTCGAATTTCATGCCTAGAGCACACACAGCATGTCATGTCATGATTTCATTCCATTTGTTTTATATAATCAAAAAGACAAAGAAACATTAATTTCACACATTTCTCTGACTCATTCATTCATTCATTCATTCATTGAAACAGAGAGTCATTCATTCTTGTTTCATGTAGCGAAACACAGTGACTCCATTCTTCATTCCTATTTTTATTTTGGATTGAGGTGGTAGGTACATTGTATAATATACACTACAATATTATGGAAATATGTAACGTATTAAGTATTAAATAGTTTTATAGTAAAACTTACATCATTTTTGTCACACTTGATGGTTGATGGTAACAGAGCTTATTTTGGCTAAACATAGAACATACCCACATTTTACATGATACATAAAATAGAGTATATAACAGGTATCTTTTAACTTACATGTTATATGATACTTTTACATTAAACAATGTGTCATGTATTTTAAAGGATTCTATCATTTATTTTGATCAGTCAAACGCAAAGTAGAATATGAATAATTTTACACTATCTCCAGTCAACAATATCCAATTACCTTACTGGCTCAAAATTCATGTTACGGAATTAATCAAATAAATATAAAATCTAAAGTGACTTGTTCAAGTTTTTTACTTCACCGGACAAATGAAAAAACCACACGAGCCATACGAAAACGATTAGAATAATTATGCTGATTGTAACTGGTTGACAGCAAAATGCAAAATACAAACTACGCAAATTCATTAAATTATGTAACTTAAAGATTCCAAGTGAAATGATGACAAGTGACAAGTTAAAGGACACGTTTTTTTTTCATTTTTCCTTTTTGTGACCTCCCAAATTTCAAATTCTAGCCTTCTTTGGGTAAAAGGTATTTTCTCAAAATTGATAATTATTCTGTTTGAAGATTTGCTGTTATTTTGCAGCATATTTTATCTTTTTTGTTGACGATGTTTGGTGCTAATGACGTAAAATTTCGTTGCAGTCATAAGTTGTTATTTTTGTCAAGTGTTTATCATGCAAATAGTCTGTATTTCTTGAATTAAATTTTGAAGCATTTCATTTTATATTTTAGGCATTAGGCATGGTAAATGATGAACTTCTGTATATGACAAATGGCAAATACTTAAGTAAATTAAAAGTAAAGAGCTTTTCGATTTTCAAGTGTACAACTAACATTTGAAAATTGCAAATTTGTACGTTGTCAATTGTCAGACGTGCAAATGTGCAGGTAATAAATACACAAAACTTGGTTGTTTGCTGTTTGTCCACTGTCCACTACTACGTATTTTGTATTTTTTGTATCTTTTACTGTCTGTCGCTGTACTTTTGTGGTTTAATAAGCGAGTGCAAGATAATCGATCGTCCTTGGCTGGTATTGGTGTTGGTGTTATTATATTATATGTGTTTTTGTATGTGTATTTCCACATTCCATATTCCACATAATTTCTCTCCCTCGTTTTCACCTCTCTCAAGTCTCAAGACTCAATGCTCAAGACTCAAGAGTTCTCAAGTTACACGACGATGACCAAGGAGAGACACTAACCAATGATACCAGTAGTGTATTGTGTAGGTTGTTGTACGTTTCCACATTTCCCATATAAATACCCATATAAATACTCTCGATGCTAGTATCTTCAATCTTCAGCCATCACATGTAATCATAAATATACCAAAAACTGAATCAAGTATCAGTGTCATACGTCATACTTCATATTAATAAATCCGAAATGTGCACATGTACAATTTACAGTCGAACAAAAACAATGTAAAATAGAAAGATACATGATGGATAATAGTATCTCTGCATGTGGATCTTTTAACTTTTGACACGACATTCAAAAGAAATTGGATACTAGATACTAGACGTTGGAAAGAGACGTCGAAATTAGACATTCTGTTCATCCAACATCAGATAAATGCTGAGCATTGAGCATGATAATTTAATACTTAAACAGTATTAAAGTTCAAAGCGTCACTGATTGTGTAAAACTAGTAATAGAAATAAGCTTTGTACACGGAATTTACAGTTTTCCAGTTTCCAGCTGTAGAGAGAGAGCGAAAATGAAGAATGAATAATAAACAATGGACACCAAGAATATTTTTGCACGCGCACCAAACAAATACTTGAAAAGTTAAATGCAAAGGGGAACTGAAAATGGAAATGGAAATGAATGTAGGTATTAAATAGTAGCTTGAATATTGAGTATAGAGTATAGACAAAGTCGATGGAGCACGAAATACATGGTACATGCAGTGTGCTTCATTTTATAAAGCACATCGTATGATAACAGAGAGCATACATAGAACGAGCAAAATTCTAGTCAATATTCACAATAGAAAGAAGTACGTAGTGTACGTACATGTACGTTTGTATATTTTTCAGAAGAAAAAGAGGAAGGAACAGAAGAAAATACAAAGGCATAATACATAATAGCGATACAATGTACAATGTACAAAATACAACAAAGTACGTACATACAATGCGAATCTATTCAATGAACAGGCTATGCGACTGTATGCTTTGGTATGCTATTTCATATTATGCTGTAGTATGCTGGAGTTATAAAGGTTCCAGGTTCCAGGTAGGCAACCCGGTTCGGTTTTCGCATTCATTTCGATGACGAGGTATGCAGGTTTTTCATGTTTGTAGTATGTACAATGTATATTATACGTGTACAGTGTACAGTATATGTGTGTGGTTGAGGTAGCATGACATTTTTGCATATCGTGTACAGTATCACTCTGGACATCAGCTCGGACGTACCTACACAAACCCAAACCCAAACAGCACATAAATACCCAAAATTCCCATTCGGTGGAGCTGACCGAAACTCGAGCCACTGATATACCTAAGCAGAGTTTGTATACTCAAGACGAAATAACCAACAAAAATACGACAAGGCAATGACCATTTTTTAACTCGTTCTCGTTCTTTCTCCATTCTATCCATTCATTCACCTGCACAGTGAATAAAATCCCTTTATTTTTTAAATCATAAACTTTTCTACTGTCTCCTAAATGTGAACATAGTTAGAAAAATAAGTGGGAATTTTATTACACTTCTAATAATAATAATAATAATAATTATTATATAATTTTAACTCATATTCCTTCTCCGTTCAGTGAAAACTTGAGTGCTATTCTATTCTTTTTACAATAAGTTGTGCAAGTGCAGTTTTTAATTCGTGATTCGTGATTGTTGTTCTATTTTGGAAACTATATTAAAAAAATGAAATCAAGGTTTGAGCATATCTCATATCGCTTGAACAATCATATCTTGTTTCATTTCCCTGGATCTGCAATCTACAGTCTGGTTGCTAGTTTCTTGGTTTAATTGTTTTATTCCAGTTTCATCGAGTTTGAGAATTAAATGTCCAAAATAAAACCTTCAACCTCAACATTTTAAAACTTCAGGGTCAATTTTAATCGACAAGCTTGCTTGTGTTTTTGGGAATAATTATAGCAATCGTCATCATATGCAAACGTATTCGTAGTTGGTACATAATAAAATATACGTAAGCGATTCACATGTTTTGTTATTTTGAAAATTGAGATAAAATAACAAACGATCAACAGTAAATTCTGATTTGTGGTGAAACATTAAATATTTTTACCGTCATTGCATTGTGTATTCTGTAGGACTGTGCATGAATAATGAATTTAAAAATTCAGTGCATGGTGTAAAATTACAAGAAAATGACAATGTATGACAAATTAAAACACCATACAAATTGATTTAATTAAACTGTGAATTGCGAATCATCATCGAATAAAAAATAACAAGTATCAAAGCAATATTTGACATTTGTAAAAATATCCGGTGTACAGTGTAAAATTTACGTCTTAAATAATAACAATAACAAAAATAATAACACAATAGATAAAAAAGTGTACAACGGAACAGATTCGTCGGATACAGAACATGTTTTTATCCTGTTCTTTTTGAAAGGGCTGACAAAATATTGACATTGTGAATATTGTCATCAGTCATTATTCAAACAAGGAACAACGAACAACCTTCTACATGTGAAAGGTCACGATCATGGTGAAGAATGAGTGAAGAGTCCGGAACAGAGTTTGCCTTGTTTGTCTCAAATTCGATTGTCTATTGACAAAAGCTGATCAAGGCAAGGTGTTGTTTGTTGTTGTGTATATATATCAAATATCTACTATTAGAGTCAAAACAGAATAGAACAGAATACAGATACAAAAATACAGTACGATACATTTTACACACACATAAAAATACATAAACACACTCCCTCAATCACTCACTTGTTCCAACTTCCAAGGCGAAAGTAAAAAGCTGACTCACCATATTAAGTAATGCAGTTTTTTGCATCATAATACCAAACAAAAACACACATGAAGGAACTGTACTAGTGTATTAATTTACTCGTGGGTCGTGAGTGATTTTGATTTTTTCTCCTTCTGTCACTCGTGTTTAAATTATTGAAATTATTTAAAAGCGAAATATGATGTGATATGAATCCACGCTCCATGCATTTCACCACTACCTAATAATTAACAAAACCTCCATATTTGATATTTGATACTAGTTGCAAAAATGTGCACTACATTTTTGAATTGTTGTGATCACTACCAATTTTTTCAAAGTGTCAAGTTATATGACTAGAATCTAGAAACTATAACACAAATGTAAAACAAAGGTGTTAATGGCAGGTTGACTTGTGAACATGGAATCAGTTTTGGGATTTTATCTCCAACAGTCACCTCGATCCATTGAAGATTCTATTATTAAGGTGAGAGGATTCCGAATTCCAAAGCAATAACTGACTATGTACCACAATCTACAATAATATCTTTTTATTTTTTATGCACAAAATGCATTTCATTATTTGGAAAGCAAAGTATCAAACAAAAGTCGATAACCAAGATAATACAAATAACCTAATAATAATAATAATTATTATTGTTATTAAAGCCCTCCTACCACAACCCACAACCACATACGTAAACCCTCCTTACTACACAAGTTGATATGCTATAGATTATAGATATTGATGAGACAAAAAGTAGAAGTATGTAAATTACACTCAATACTCGATGTTTGGTTATAGTTCTCTGTCTGTCTGTTGTACTCTGTCTCTCTATATTTCCTAACCAATTCATTCATGCTAAGTGCTCCATTTTCATTTCAACCATACGACCATTTTGCCTTTATACAAAAAATGTTTACCATCATTTATTATTTGGAGAAGTCAGGCAATTGCTGTATAAGGAAAATTGTATGTGCAACATTGACTATGGAAAATGCATGTTTATCTATGTGTACGACATACACAGTATTTAAGGTGCAATGTGAAATATGTATCTTTTGATCAATGTTCCATCTTATAATGTTTTAGAAGTTTTAGGCCTGACCATGTCATGTATGTGGTCTATTGTTTATTGTTTATGCTATTATTGCATGTTTTCCTTTTATTTTTTATCCATCTCACTTAATATGGTAATGTAAATAGTAAATAGAAAACATAAAACACAAGACACACAGTTAGAAATGTATGATGCATTTTGCAAAGTTCCTCGTTTCTTTTATTCGCCTTATGAGAGCTTCTCTCTTCTCTCACCCACATCCCACACGGAAGATTTATTGTGTGCATGATCCGCATTGGGTAAAATTAAAAACTTCATTCAATTGAATGCCATTATAAAATTATCTATTATGTATTATTTATTATTTATATACAAAATGGAGAATGGCAAAACGGCGCAAATTATGAGTAAATTTAATTGGCGTCTTTGATCTTACCTTCAAAATTTAAAATAGCTTGGATGAATATTTATGAGGGAGTTCATAACATATTGATATGTATATGTGTATGTAGTTTAATGTTGAATGTTCGTCCTTATGTATCGTGAATCTCGTGCAGTCGATTTGAAAGTGCAGTAAAATGATCAGTCTATCTAAATGCTATATTTTTTATTACATCTTTGAAGTCCTATTCAATCCCCAAGCCCAAAACCAAAATGAATGAGAGTGAAATTAAAACAGTATAATTTGGAATTTGTACAGAAAATGTTAAAATATGTACGTGTACTTATGATTTGAATTTTTGAATTTGGAATTTCAGGCTCAGTTCCAGCAGAAGCAAATGCAGGATAAAGAGCACAAACTTCTGCAGGTAAATATTAAATATGTACACAATTTTTAAAAGTAGTTAAAAAAGTAAAAGGAGAAAAATGAGTGAAAGACCATAATTTGTGAACGGGATAAATGAATGTCTTTTTAGATGCTGGACAGTCAGCAGCGAGTTGCAATGCAGAAAGCGACCATAAATGGAGTACTGCCTTCAAAATATGCAAATAGTACATATTCTAATGGTTCAGCCACCAGCAATGCCTATAATAATTATACTACTCAACCAGGAAAAGTAAGCAACAAAATCCATAATTAATAGTCAATATCAAGTATTATTATTATACAATATTTGATATCCGATATGCGTTGTAAAAATAAGTAAACATAAAAAACCTCATTTTTTGTACATATTTAGGTGCGTCAAATGTTTGAAGAGAGGCGAAAAGGTGGTGGAGTAAGTCTACCCTCAAATACACCGAATGGAACACAACGAATTGGTATAGACAAAAGTTACCCACTCGATCCTCTCGTCGCCCCGACAAACGGTCCAGCAAGTAAAAATCGTAGCCTTTCTAGTAAAAGTGATCCAAATCCAAATACGAATAGTAACTATGCTAGGAATGTACGAAATGGGACGAGTAATAGTAATAGTATTAGTAGCAATGGTACAGGAAAAATGGGCATTAGTAATCTAAACAGTAGTGGTAATAATAAAAATAACAATGGACTGCACAAGAGAGGTATATCCCTTGAGAGAGGAACTCCGGGAAGTCGTAGTCGTGATAGTCAGAGCCAGAGTCAGCGAGAAAGAGAGTCCTCATCTCCCTTCACCACAAATGGTCCAGCACTTGGAACTGGAATGGGAATGGCAAACATCACGACCAGAAGAGCGAGTAGCGGCCTTAGTGGGTATGAAGATGAAAATTCCAATCATCAAATTATCAGTAATTCTCGGCCTCTCATCTCAAATAACCATAACCAAAATTCGACAACTACCAAATACTCGGAACTCTATTCCCACGGAAGAACCACACCTGACGACTTACTTGCCAAACGAGAAAAGAGCCTTGCCATGAAAATGAAAAATATGCAAATCAGTCATGATAAATCACCGTCTTCCCCTGAGAGTAAATCTTATGGATCTTCCCGTTCTTCATCACCACCCAAACGACAAACACCCGCACCAAGAGTAAGTCCATTTTATTTTACTTTCATGCTTCTTTTTTTCTTTTCTTTTTTTCCCCAGATGATTTTCACGGGTAAATATTATTATTATTAGTATCGTTATTCAACGTCAATAATGGTGTATCCATAATATTTAATATTTTACATTTTATGCTACGTAATACAAAATACAAAACAAGGAAGAAGAAAACATAATAAACTGTGCAAAACTGCCATTGGTAAACACATGAACAGGAACGAGCAGAATACAGAATATGAATTCGCAAATCGATTTTGCAGAAAAAACACGTAAATTGCAAAAAGCGTGTTTTTTTATTTTTTTTAAGCTCGCATGAGTTTTACATATGGTCATAAGTAGTTGATAGGAGATTCTTGTGTAAGCTCAAGTACATCTAAAATCTACAGAGAAGAATCAGATATATCTACAAATATCTATTTAAATAGACCTTGCACCGGCAATAGACAATTTATACGATTATAGATACTAGAAACTAGATACAAGACAGAAGTGAATGGATATGATGATGATACGTAGAAAGTAGAGTAGGGAGTGCGGAAAAAATAATACACACGAGACACGAGCATTTCTCAAGTAGGAATTGACCATTGGACAATGGAGAAGAGTATCAAATAAATATCGCATGTTGTTTTTCCTCCAACCTGCGCACACACAGAAGTGTCATGTTCTGTCTCATCAATTTTACATGTCCAAGTGTCCTTACTCCTTACACATGAGTAATAAGTACAGAAAACACACATATATACATACATAGATACACAGCAGCATAGTATTGAATATGGACTGAATACTGGACTTTACTAAAAACTAAAACCAACTTCCACTTCTTTTGTACGATATTACCTGCAGTTTGCAACTTGTACGTTGTACGTTATTCCATTTACCATTTACTATGCTCAGAACTCAGAACGTGTACCCAATTATTTGTAGATAATCCAAACTCCGAATACCTATGACATATAGGATACCGGTACATACATACATATTGTATCCATAAAACATAATATTCAGTCTGTGCTGTGTATACTATGTTATTAATATTTATGTAGAATGTATGCGTAATGATATTAGTAGAGTATAGAGTGTAGAGTGAAAGTATAGAGAGAAATTTCATTACACGAACCTGTACAACAAATAAGGTCGGCACTCTAGTATCTAGACTCTAGCACCAGCATCAGTACAACATACGTTTTATGTAGTTAGTACAATAGTTAGTTAGTGGTTGACCAAACGCCAAACCCCAAGCTAAAAAATACATTTGCTCCTGTTTGTTGATGTTGATGACTTGGAAAATATCTAGATTCTGGAATCTAGAATCTAGAATGTGGAAGCCTCAACATAAATTTCCTTCTGCCCAGGGACAAATGACGAATGACGACGGAAGGATGATGTCATTTTGCCTTCTGTCTCATGTCTGATAGATAGATAGCCTCAATTTTCCATTTCGGACATTGGACATTGGACAGTCCAGTTTAGTTTACACCCTTACCCATTACCTATTCTCTATGTTCGATTTTCTATACTCTGGAGTCTAAAGCGTACAGTGTCCAGTGTCCAGTGCACACTCTAAAATGAAATAGAGGAGAAAATTATAGACTTGTGCCCTTTTACATATTCCGCCATTCAACACTACACAACTAGTCAGTTCCAAATTCCAAATTCCATACAAAAGCTAAAGCGACCGCTGTATTTGCACAGAATTTCTCTCTAAAATAAATACGCAAAAAGGTTTTGCGTTGTGAATCTAGAATCTAGAATCTAGAATCGAGAACCCAGAATCTATATGATGTGATGATTGTTTGTGGGATGTCAGCAGAATTTTTCTGTTTGAACAAGGTGTGGACATGAATTTGAATTTGAAATCCTTCATTGAATTGTCCATTGTCCATTGTCCACAGTCCCCACCGTGTAATCAATAATAGTTAACAGTCACACGCTTCATTTTGCGACTCCATAGACGCTTGACTTTAGAATCTACGAATTTTTGCAAAGCCCACATCAATATGCAACTCATATGTTGAACATTTAGGTCAATGAAATGGTCAAGTTTTGGAATTGAGTTTTGAGTTTTCTCCCTAAATATTTTATCACAAAGAATTTCTCTTCTCTACGAATGACGGAATACGAAATACATAGCTGATGAATTTTCTATTGTTTTGTTAAATAAACAGTAAGTTTTTTTGAAAGTTTTGGGTAAAATGTCATACATGTACTAGATACTAGAGGCTAGAATGTATGAATTTACATTTTCTAATAGACGTGTCAATATTAAACACCCATTACGCAATTTAAGTTTTTCACCGTAAATTAATTCGCAAAATGGAGTTTAGACTCAAATACTTGATATATGTAGGTGGACATTATTGAGAATTGAGTCATTAGAAAAGGTCTAGAGTCTAGAGTTTAGAGTACTTTATTTTATCATTTGACCATCAAACAGCCGCATTCAGCATTTGCCATTTCAAACCGCTACGTATATATTTCATCAATACAATAGTCAATAGTCAATACTCAATAGTTGAAACTTGGAGCATGAAACACTCGCAACGTGTCAAATATTTATTTTGAAATTCAAGGTTACTAAATTCTTGTAGCTTGTAGTTATTCAAGTTGAAAACCAAGTATTTTCCACTTTAGTGAACACGGAGAAAAGCTACAAGTGCAAACACATTGATGTATGCATTTAATTTGAGCTAAAACCACTACGAGTGGCGAGTGGGCTTTTAACTTCTAGTGGTAGTACAATGATGTTAGGACAGTATCCATTATCCGACAACAACACTTTGAATTTTAAAGCACCGTTAAGAGTACGAGTTTTTCAAACTTTGCACTATTATACTAAATTGAATTGATCTGATCTTCAGCATGAAAAACTAATATAATTTAGTTTGACCTCCATGACTTCTAGTTTCTAGTGGACGTAGTTACGTGACTTTACAATTGAAATAGATTTGATGCATCTACTGTTCTTTATCATTAAAATACACCTTCATAATATAGTACATAAATAACTAGATATATGTATAAGACATTTCGCTAAATTCGATAGTAGAATGTTCATAATTAATTCTTAATTCTAAGAAAAGCTCTGAAGACTAATGCTGAGTACTGGGCACACGCAATGCAAAAGGAAAGAAAACAGAAAAATACATGAATTTTCATCTGAATAAATTAAAATTCGAGAAAATCCATCTCCATTTTGAATTCGGAATCCGCATGTAAAAAAAACAAACTAAAAAATTTAATATTTTTCTCTCGGATGTTTTTTCACATGAATGCCGAAATTTCCTTCTTCCTTTGCTTTATAACAAGAACAAAGTTTATAAGAGAATTCTATTTTCCAGAAAAAAAATTAGTCAGCAAAATAATTTACCTGCGGTGAGGTAGGCCTTCGAAATTCTTCATTCATAGTCGAAATAATGGCAAAAAATTATTTGACTCCATCATGCGGATAATAATTATTGTCAGTTAGGTGTTTAGTGCATTCAGTATTCGATTACTGCAATCAATAATCAATAAGTATTTACTTTGATGGGAAATGGGAATTATCGTTGCAAAGGCAAAGGTATAAAATATTGAGCATTGTGCGTTAACCATTTACCGTGAATTCCAAATTCCAAAGGAGAAAAAAGTTTCTAAAATTTTTAATCTGAAATAGTTACGAATATTTTGTTGTACAAAGACGTGAATTGTTAAAAAACTAATAATAATTAATAATTATTTACAATTTACAGTTGCAGTTAAAGTAGTTTTACAATAAAACAAATTCAGCTGCATACAAAATACAAAAAGGTTGTAATGATAATAATAAAAATAATCTGTTTCTTTTTCTTATAAAGCCCAAGGCCAGCTCTCCAGTGGTGAAGCCGGGACCAGTAAGAAAGGTAATTTTCTCCCCATTTTCTACATGCTTTTTTTATTTCTTAAATTGACTAGTGTGTTTCCAATCTCTTCCAATTTCAAACATCAATGCTTTACGCTGAAACAGGCTTGTTAGTTTACTGCTCTCATTATATCGTTCGTTCTTTTACTCAATGAAGTCGACGTCAAAGAACAGCCAGCAGAATTAGAACTACAACAATAATTATTACGAGTTCTTTGTTTTTGTATCCGTGTATAGAATACTGGTGACATTTGTAAGAGTTTCGATATACAAATGAGTAAGGAGTAATATGCGCTGCATATGCACTAATTGTAAAAAGTGCTACTAATTTTTCTACTTTTAGACCGCAAAGTAATCAATAGAAAATTACAATAATACTTTCATACACTATAGTCAGAAAAAGAACCATTGCATCATGTTTTCTCGTTGGTGAATAAACTCTACATTTTTATAGATTGTACTGGGTTATATCAATTCATATGAATTACGAATAATAATAATTATTATTATTATTATCAGGATTATTGCTACTGATATTGACTTTGGAATGGGATGAAATGACACGAGAATTATAGACAAATGACCTTGGAACTTGGAGTTCTATTTTTATGTGATATAATATGTTTTATTTTAGACTGCATCTAAACCCGAACCGATACAACGGGGTCCTCCTCCTCCTGGTCTCGCAGGTTGCAGGTAACAAAAAAAATTTAAATGACTGTTTTAGTACTTTCACTCCCATGTACCATATATCGACTATCTACTATCTACATAATAAACTTTCTTTCCTATCTACTATCTAAATTCTACATTAAAGTCGTAGAAAAATCTTATGTCTTTCCTCTTGAGCTACTTTTTTTAAACCAGCCATGTCATGTGTCATGTAGTAAAAGAAAGTATAAAATATGGCCAAGACACATTTTGCCAACTTCTGATGTACATTGTATATTGTGAATGGTGAATTATGCCATCGACTATCGTTGTATTTAATCTTTATGTATATTTCAAACTACAATTTATTTCGAATTTCGAACAGGAATTGTGGACGTTTCTTTGCTCCAGACCGTTTAGAAAAGCATGAAGCTATTTGTAAAAAAACAACGACCCGGAAGAGAAAAGTATTCGATCCAACAAAGATGCGGATGGAAGGGACTGAAGCAGAACCATACATTCGCAGAGTATCGGCTAAACTTAATAGTAAAACTCCAACTCCAGCCCGAGTAGAAACCTCGGTAAGGCTCCATTTTCTTACTTTTACTTCTAAATAATAAGCATTGACTAGAAGTCCATGTTCATTCTAAACACTATTGACTATTATTATTATTGTCCGAAAATGTTCGGCTCCTTGTTATTATTAGCCATGAAAAAAAAACAAAGTAAGTACTTACAACATACAAAAATGAGAATATTTTTATGACTCAAAGTTTCATGTCGAATGTAACTGATGTGTATTGTATGTACAATGTACCTTGTACAAGTCGAATGACTTACATCCTTCCGTCTCCAAATTTACATGCAAGAAAATCGAAACTGGACAATTTTGGAAGTATACAGTATAAACCAAAGTATCGCACAATGACGCGATAGTAATTTATTTCTACACATCTATGCTTTCTCTACGTAACCAAGAACCAAGATGACCATTTCATTTGGCACTATGAAGTAAGTAGATGTGTGGAAAAAGTGAAAGTAAACAACGTCATATTGCATACGTATTACGTGTCAAAAAGATGGACAGACGACCGAAACACAACAAAATAATGACTCCATCAATAACGTGAGGTCATAGACAAAACCCCAAAATATACGTGCAAATACGTATAATTTTTGCTGCTAGTATTTAGTATACACATGTACATGTTTTGGAAGTACATCGTCCCCGTACAAAATTACCAAGTTTACTAGCCAAAACTTTTCTGCTCGAATGCAGACATTAAAAATCTTTATGTATTTCCATAAGGAGAAATGCAGATAGCATTCAGTCAATTTTGCAATGTTCCTGTACAAAACTGGTGTACAATGTACATAATATCATGGGGTATGCTATATACGTTGTGTGCCGATGATGACGATCATGTAATAATGTACACATGTACTTACACTCGACTAAATTTCCATAACATATCATAGGTATACATACAACTAACAAGTAAACGAACAAGTGAAACTTTTTACGAACTGTGAAACAAATCTACATTCCACATGTGATTGTAGCTAGTACATATTATATATGACCAAACACCAAACCCAGAGAAAGGTATACTTTCTCTACTAAAATCATATGTAGCATATGAATTGGAAAACTTGTGAGAAAAGTTTTTTTCCTCTTGGAGGAAGTAATAAGGAAGCAATTTTATGTGCTATGTATCATTCCATAATCAATAATAATAATGTATCTGTATACTAAATATATTATAACAACTGTATTACAGGCATCATCGAAAAAAGCAGACTGGCGGAAGAAACATGACGATTTTATAAAAACAATAAGAGCAGCAAAAGTAAGTCAAATCCTACTTATGATAAATGATAAGCTAAGATATTTAGAAAGGGTCGAAAAAGAGCAGAATATCAACATGAATATCACCCATTCTTTTGTTTTTCAAAGGAATATCAAGCTCATATAAAAGCAGGAGGAACCGCGGCTAATTTTACGGGAACCCAAGCTCCAGAATCGGATTATTCAGATTATATCCAGGTTTGAAAAACATAAATCAAATGAAATCAAATAAATGATTTGCAAAGTCAGTACAAATTAATCATTAATGATCCTAATTAATCTTCGATCAAATAACCATCTGCCCAGTTCAGTTTTCAGATTAAAGTTTCTGATACTTTTGTTTTAGTACTAAAATAATGTTGACACTACTGCCAAGTTGCACACTGAGACAGTAAATTGAAATTTGTAATATCTGATGTAGCATTAATCATGTCTTCTTTATTTTTCTCCCCCTCTTTCTTTTTGTAGTGTCCGCACTGTAATCGAAAATTCAATCAAGCCGCAGCTGAACGACATATTCCTAAATGTCAAAGTATCCGATCAAACAAACGCTAAGACAATAGAAACGTCTTAGGACTTAGCGTCATGGAATCTAGGATGAAGCCTTCCCAAGGAAAACCCCTTGGGAAAAAGGTCTCACATAACAATAATCAAATAAACCATTTTTATTTTGTATAACAAAGCGTAAACCATAATTAATTAACTGACTACATATTATGATGATAGATGATGTATAGTACTTGATACTTGATGTTAAAACTTGAAAACTCTGTATTATATTATGATATTATAGAATTTGGGAGGTTTGTAGCTGAGATAAATTCTTTTTGAATAACTGTCCATAATACAATAATCTACTATAGCATAATGTATATGATGTACTATATACTACTTGTCATCCGTTAAATTTATCATGTTTTTACAATATGTTGTATATATTCTTCATTCTACAAAATTTGATGAACTGGTATAATAATAATAATAATATGAAGATAATATATAATATTATAATGATATTTTCATTTATACATTATACATAAATAATAATGTACATAAAATGCAACTTCAAACTCATTATTGACTCGTGAAATTATTAATACTTAAAACTATAATATGCTTTCAAAGTTACCTGTGTATGTATAATAACTAATAATAATACTAACTGATTATTTATAATTTATAATATAAAATAATATTACTAGTTTTTGACAGTTTACATTTAAAATTTAAGTATTTAAGGTTGAAGGGTATACTCAAGTCCGTATTACATATATTATATGTATTAGGTAATTGATAATTGATGAACTTTCTATATTTACCCTTGAATTTGAAACTACTTACACCTGAAATACCTATGCTAAATATGGCACATGTAAAATACAACCTCAAAGACTACACTTTAGAATCGATACAATATGAACTTGAAATATCCTGAGAACCTCATTTTGAAGGGAAAATATAGAGTTTAATTGGTATGATTTATAGATTTTCAAGAAAATTATTTCTAATACATTATTATATTCTTGTACATTATGGCTCTCTCTCTCTCTCTGATCAGAATTTTCCCCAATGATGCTGGAATTCTAAAAATGACACATGTCAAACTCATAATCATAATCTACTTTGGTGAAAGAAACAATAGTTTACTCGTTTTAGTCCAAAACTTTGAGAATTGAGAATATACTGAAAATATCTATACCTGCGAATAACGTTTTCTAATTATACCCTTTGCTGGTCAAAAACTCATGACTATAAACTACAAACTACTATTCACACAATAATAATAATAATACATAATTATCATTCTATTTTTTTTTGGAAAAATGGTAACTACTTAATCAATATTGAATACTGAAAATACGTACCATGTATTAAAAAAAGACAATATTATAATCTATAATCTACATACAAATGAATAAAATAAAAACCCCAATAACCACAATATTATGTATATGTACTGGAGTTTCTTCAAGGTTGATGAACCACAGTGCACACGCATAAAATATAATAAATATCTCTTTTGTCTATTCATAAATATAATTTTGAACTTTTGCGACAATATAATATTGCAATTCACAATGAACATAATAATAAGATTAGCAATTAACAGTATCATTTTGGTTCATTGTTTCATCCAAATATCACATTTCAAGCTACTCTTATTCACTTATCAAATTAAGTTCGAGGACTAAGCGGAAGAATCAAGGTAAGGGGTACTTCGACAGTATTTCATATTTACTATTTACACACTTCACATACTTACAGTACAATACAGACAGACCAGCATTTCATTAATCCCAGAAAACGGAAATTTTCACCTTGATTTCCTATTTCCTCACAAAATACTTACCATTGCTAACGGTGTTTGCATTAGAGGAAGTCATATACATAGGGTGGAATTCGTGGAATATACTATTGAGGAAAGAACAACGAGACTGGTAAAATGATATGTAACTGCTGAAATATACATGGAAAATCAATAACGTTGACTCTAAACAACATTTCCTTTGCAGTTCTATTTCTCTCTACACTCTAGATTCTAGAATTCCATGTTTATGTGAGTACTGTCATTTGATTTTTCCCGTCAAGTTTTGATTACACTCAATAATTACTAATTAAATAAATACTCCATGGTTGTCCTTGCTCCATATACACATATGCATAATGAATGCTTCCTGATAGTTAACTTTCAAGTCTACAACAATTTCCAAAGAGGAAAGAGAACTATATGTATCATGTATTAAACCTGAATTATTAAAATTAACTTAACTTGCAGTGACAATTTACTAAAAAATGTACTATACATGTACTACTAGTAATTTCTAGTACGGTTCAAATTTAAAACAACATTAAAAAATAGTACCATAATGAGGTAAGATTAAAATATGATATAAATTTGCAAGTTGCAATCATTCAGGATTCAGTCAGAAGTGTAAAATGTATGGAAAAATTATTGTCTCTCGCCCACGTTTTTGTTCAGAGGAATCCCAAGTCACATGACGCAATAATTTTTTCCCGAAAAAAATGTTCCTGCGATGTAATAAAATGTACAGTAAAAGCTATATAATATTATGCTGTCATATACTATTGGAAATTAGAAAGTGCTTCATGCTGAGACTCTAAAGTGGATTGACCGAAAACAATTGTATTGTTAGCACTTATCATCTATGATAAATGATAGAAAATTTCATCAATGTACACTAACAGGAAACAGGAATTTCAAATACCATTGGCATTACAGAACTTTTGTGACTCATGTCTCATGTCTCTGCTATATAATATACACAATATGTGTCTAATGTCTAGGACATTTCACAGTTCAAAAAGCGTGGCTGTAAAATAGCAAACACCATAATATTCTTTCAACATTTCATTTCAGTTTTTTGCAAATACGCAGAAAAGGTATAAAAGTAAATATACATAGTACATAGTACATAGTACATACTGTAGCATGGGTAGAGAGACAGGAGAACATTGACACGTGAAAATTATTATCTTTTTCTCTTGTCCTTTCTCTTGCTAGTATGAGATTATGTATATGTGTCATGTGTAGACTTCAAAGTGAAATACATAAACTAAGGTCCGGGCGATGAAGGAGAAGACAACGACGACGAGTACGACCAAGGCGACAACGACACACTATACAGCGATCGATGAAGAATCGAATCGAATGAAATTGAATTGAATGCCGAGGCCAGGAGTTCATTACAACAGGAGTTCATTACAACAGCATTCTCAATTGTCAATACTCAACCTTATACTTTACCTTGGCGTGAAAATGCTTTGAAATTGAATTGCAGGTGTGAAAGAGAAGAGTTTTCCAACTACTCAAAATTTACTTGACTAGAGACTAGACATGATACGTTTCTTTCTTTTGTCGCCCTTCAATTCGCTCAATAATGTATAATGTCATGAGCTTCCTCTTGAGATGTTCTGGAGTATCATGTAGGAATATTTTATGAAACTACAAGTATATTGTTTATCGTTCATGGGTGATTTCTTTGTCAAAGTCATGGGTATGTTCCTCGTTCCTCTTTCATTTTTATATGTTCTACGGATTAGAATATATTTTGCAAAAAACAAGCTCGCATTTCCTATTTCCTATACATATTATAGTCATGTAAAATGCAACGTACACAACGTCTCTATAGTTTTTACCACCAATAATTCATAATAGAATAGGTATAATTCAATATAATTTCCAATTTCCAATGCAAACTATACTCAAAACTCAAAACCCAAAGCGTACGACTTTGAGGACTTTTGACTTGTAAGAAATTAGCCTTCCCTTCCCTATACCAAATCCCAAAAAAAGAGAAGAAAAATTCATCACACACATCACATATCACATGGAAATTTTGACTTCCGGTGAAGAGAAGAGTAGCTCTTTGCTATAGTAGAGTAGAGTAGCAATTTTGTAACACGTAATGTAGGAGGCAACAACTCTAGCATTTTGCAAATTGGCACTACACTAGCACTATAACCGCAATCCGATTCTACCAACTTTCATCACTGCGAACATTTCATTCTTCACTCTTCATCAATTTAGCACTTTACTTGTACTTTGCACCAACAAATAAACATACACAGCATTTAAAAGTCCCTGAACAAAATTGGAACTACAAACGTAGAAGAATCCCTGAAAATCAGTAAAAATGGATCGCCGAAAATCGTCGTTGCATAGTGAAAGACCTATAAGATCTGCACCTGGAGCAACTGTATCCAATATGCCGGGAAATAATCCCATGGTTGGTCTTAAAATACCAGAGATGAATGAGAGCGTTTCACTTGAACTATGTAAGTACTGTAAGAGAAAATTTGCATCTAATCGAATCGACACTCACATGGCGATATGTAAAAATCTACAGTTGGCACCCAAAAGAAAAGGTAAAACAATACATACAAAACATGTATAATCATCAGTGTGCATACTACATACAGTTACATATATACAATCCATCATACAATAATAAAATATTCGTTGCTTTTCAGTATTTGACTCTGCAAAGCAAAGGCTTTCTGGTACAGAAGCAGAGCCATTTGCAAAGAATGCAAAGCCTGTTGAAGTAAGTAAAGTTTCAAGTTTATAAAAAGTAACGTATAAATGAAATTCAATTCAATAAATTCAGGCCTAACAAAAACTATAAATATTAAATATTATATTTTATATTCAACAGCGCCCTGTCAGTAATTGGAGGAAGAATCACGAAGATTTAATTGAAGCTATTCGAGCAGCAAGAAGAGCTCATGCACACATAGCCAAAGGAGGTAATCCATCAGATTTACCACCACCACCACCTACCGATTTTTCGGACTATGTTCAGTGTCCGCACTGTGGACGTCGCTTCGGAAGTGAACAAGTAGCTAAACACATTCCTATATGTGAGAGTACAATGCACAACAAACCTAGTCGACCACCTAAAAAACATTGAATGGATTACAATTCAAACTATCTTAACTATTTGGCCTCACAATTCTACGTAACAATATTATATTATGCACAAAGAAACAAAAACGTTTATAATCTAGCTGTACAAAGAATTACTTGCAATTAGTTGAAATATGAAAAATAAAATTTCAAAGTTCCAAAAGAAAATATATTATAAACTTATCGTTTACTGACAATTGTATTAAATCTCATAGGTGTGTTATACGTACACAACATGAATAATGAAAAAGTACAGAGAAACCCTTTTTCAGAATATCATCAAAGGCCTTTGGTTTTTGGTAATTGTTTTACACACAAAAAAGGAGAATATTGAACTACAACAGTGTGTAGTGTGTACACATAGATATAATGATTCGTGAAATCACCACGGCTCATTTGTGCATTAACAAACTATGTATAACAATATGAGTTACTTGGAATAAGAAATAACTTGGTATGCGGATTTCAACTCCACTACGGTATAATATAGAATATATAGACAGATTCGTTAAAAAAATCTTACATGAAGAAATAGTCAGCATTATAAAAGTGTGCATTCTGAATTATGAAATAATTATTTGAAAGGCAAAAAAAAAAGAAGTTAGCTGTTGCTTGCTGTTGTCCTTAATTCCTTTTCCCATAATTTTTCTTCAGGTGCATTTTCTTTCTTCTTAATAGTTTCAGTTATGAATTCATGGCAATTTTGATGTACTTCTTCAATCGATTGGCTCGCGTCAATGATCTACAATACACAGCACAACATTACGATTAACAATACTTATCATCATTATTGAGAAACAAATTTACGAGAGTCATGACGAGAAAGAAAACGGAAGAATACTAAAACATGTAGAAAAAATACAAAATTTTTATTAGTTTTGCTTTTACCTTCCAAAATGAGTCATCTTTTAGTTTTAGAAAGAGTTTTTTGGCTTTTTCTTGGAATTCTACATTCTCATAACGTTCCCGTCCAAAATCTCCTCTTTGAGAGGCAACTTGTTTTTCTAAATTTAAATACAAAACAGCATCTGGTTTGGGAAGACCAATATCAGGAGATCGACACCATTCTAAATCCAGACCCTATAATATTATGATGATGTAACAAAGAACAACAATAAATATTAGAAACAGTGGTATGCAATATGTAATGGAAAAATTACTTTTTACCTCGTGCATAAAATACAAATTACAGGATAATATTATACTACTTTGCTAAGAATTAATTAATTATTGTTATTATACCTTTGCTGCCGAAAATGCAATTCCTGAAAAAGCATATCGATCAACTATAATCGTTATACCTTTTCTAAGTGTGTTAAGGATTTCAGGTCTGAAAATATAAGTAAAGCCAATATTAACAACAGTTGTTACTACTACCATTTTTAACTTGTTTTTCCATAATATTATGATGATGTTCAACTATGATTATTATTTTTAAAATTAAAGACTAAAAGGCAGAGTATTATACATTTCTACTACTAAGATATAAACTTACACTAATTCCCATCGATTTGCTGAGAAGAGTAAATGTACAGCTTCATCTTTCAATTCAATTTTCTTTGTAAGATATTGATCAATTATCTTGCCGATTGCTGTCGTACGATCTATAAAAACAAATATACATTGCTTCACGATTATTATTATACAAAGTGTCAATCAATTCAAGACACCAAAGACCAGAGTAACTGGAACTTCAATTTGCGTACAAAAACAAGCATAACCATAAATCATAGATGTACATAAAATATACAAATTACCTGGAAAGTTCATGAGTCTCACACTATTTCCAGCTTTTACTAAAGAATCTGACAATAATTTCGCTTGAGTAGATTTCCCAGCTTTATCACATCCTTCAAGAACGATAAGAGCACCTCTTCTTGTCATAACCATGATTAACAAACTGTAAAAAAATAAAAGATTTTCATCAGCATACCAAAACATACACGTGCATTAAGAATCAAAAGAGACACAACTTGAGAGCAAATCTCAAATTATGATAAAACAACAAAATGATTACCTTTGTACTTACGTACATCAACTATCAAACTAGGATGATAAACAGTTAAAAATATTACTTACCTTTCTGCCTGTCAGATTTTCTCGTTTTTTATAAAATTTTGACAACTTTTTTGTAAAATATTTTACTGCTTCGCGGTTGAATAGCTCTGGAAATCAGAGACGTAAAAATCAAAAATCATCGGAGTTTTATGTGCGACGTAAAAACAAAAAAGAAATTAAATTTGTATTAAATAGTGTTTGGTTATAAATTATAAATTATAACTTATAATATATTATAATATTATATAAAATATAAATAAAGATGGGTCGAA